>CM034150.1:190573082-190589857 GCA_019776745.2 Taxus chinensis | reverse complement strand
GTAGTTTTAAATATATACATGACAATTTTATTATATAAACAACCCAACTTGAATAATAGGAGAAACAAGATGACATGGGGGCGATATATCAATTCCTCCCTGTAAAGAAAAGTTTTAGCATTAAAAAAGGCTTTAAGTCTCTCTAGTTTAGGCAAAGCATCTTTTTCCATATCGAGTTGCTCCTTATAGCTCAACCCTGCACATTTGAATATAACTGTACCAACTACATATCCCTCCTATTCCATCATAGTTTGTAATCACAACTCATTCATGTGGTCATGCATTTATAATAACAATATAACGATTCTCTTCTTCTTCATGCCTATTGACAATTCATGAACTTATAATGTTTTTGAGAACAAATTGTATGCTTGTATCATTTAATTTATTTAATAGTTATTTAAATATATTAGAAGCAACCACAACATTAATAATAATATATTGAATGAAGCTTGTAAGAAATAATAATTTTTAGGTAATTCAAATATTAGTTTAGGATAAGTTCATTATGTATTGTCCTATCAACCAAACAAAATATATCAACTATAAAACAAATATTATATTTTATATTAGCTATATCTATATTGTGATAAACCATATATTTTCATAAAATAAACAATATTTCTAAGTTTGAGAATTAGTTTAGAAGAAGGGTATCATCCCTCTTTTAATGCCCATAAATTCGAGCAAATGAATGCAAGGGTTCTTGCATCGTTCTTCCCTCTGCCAACCTATATGCAACCATATCTCCATACGTGAATGCCTTATAACATTGTGGATGCTCATCATTAATAAGCTCAGGGGGTGCCTTTATCTCCATCTCATCTGGAAAAGTACTAAAAAAAGCCAAAGATAAACGAGATTGTTTTTTCCTCACCATAACTTGATGTTTTACACTTTCAATCCTTCCATTACTCCATGCCTGTTGTAAGAAATTTATTACAATATAACAATTAATGAAAACATAAAAAAATTAAGTGAAATAAAAATTGATATCCCTACAAATTCAAATTTTATAAAAAGATAACCACATACAAAAAATAATATACAAAACAAGTGTTAATTGTTTCACATAATTCAAATGAAAATGACTATGTAATAAAAGATATTTATCAAAAGTACAAACCTAAAAGGTATATTTGACTTGGGATAATCATATATACAATAAAAATAAATATTATATTTATCTATTTTGGTTATGTATTTATAACACACAAAAGTAAAAGCATAGGAACATAAAATGATGGAATTACAAACATACAAAAACATTTAACCGGGTATAAACTAAATGAATAACAGTTACCTACCTTAAAGCAGTCACCCAAAAAGATAACTATTGTATTGGGAATAGCTTTTACTTCAATCAAGTTGCCAGCCTTGTTCCAAACTTGAAGGCCCCCTTCCTGATCTTCATACAGTATGGTAACACTATTTCCATCCGTGTGGGGTGTAAGACCAATTGATTCAGTGGACAACTCGGACGGCACATCATACATATTCATGTGAAAGAGTGCTTTTCCGTGGTCGAAGTGAGAAGCATAGTATTTGCTCAATCCTAAACTCTCAAGAATTATCTGGTGCACTCTACTGGACAACACCCTCATCTTATTCATGTACTCTTCAATAATTTCACTGTTCAAAAGCTTAAATAAGGAATTCTCAAAATGAAATGAAAAATTTGTAATTACGACTATAAAATTGAAGGATAGAGTTTTAGTTATGTCTACGAAACCAAACAGTCTATAAAACGAATCATAAGTTTTGATTCTGCACGTAAAATTCCTACCAGAAATTTGTATTCCCTCGAAGGGAAATCCCTGAAGGAAAAAGAGCGGGGAATCCCTACCAGAAATTTGGGTTCCCGTGAGGCCACATAAGAAGAGAGAAGTCTTTGATAGCTTCCCGATCTGGATCGTCGATGGCGAGGCTTTCATAAAAGGGCACGAAGGGTATTCCGCCAACATAACTCGCAAAAGGAACTGGAGAAACGTTTTTCTTCTTGGTCTCCGTGGGAAGACTGAACACATCGCGGCATACCAAATCTGCGTTGCGAAAAACATCAGGTGCGATTCCGTGGTTTATGATACGAAAACAACCGAACTCTTCGCATGCCTTTGTCACTGTCTCCAGACATTCCTTATCTGCACAGCTCGCCAGATCCACAACGGGAATATCGTCAAACTTCGCCACTGCAGGAGCCATGGCGTGCCGCTGTGCTCAGCACAAAGCACATATACACTGAATATATACTTTCATTTTTGCTGCGGATAACATCCTAATGATTCCACGCGGTGACGCAACCAGAAAAAACAAACGTAACATCATTGATTCCGCCGAGAAAGGTCTAAAAAATATATATTCAATGAAAATGTAGGTTTCAGTCCTCTATCAAACACAATTAATAAAAGGAAAGAGTCCATCTAAGCACGTCATTGTAGACGAACTGATATTACTTTCTCGGCGATGAAGGGAAGTGTGGGGCCTAGGGAGGGCAATAATGGGAGTGTGGGGGTTTCATAAGGAGTAATGGAAGGCATCATGCTAAAATGGTTAAACATATAGTGATATATTTGCACCCCACAGTGGTTATAGGGGGGGGGGGGGTTTGTCTAATGTTCAAACAACAATATTCCATGTTACGGCCATTTTTCTATTCATCAAGTCATCTAACCAACTTCAGGTTGATACATAATTTATCGCATTAATTTCGGTAGCTACACCACCCATAGAATTTAAAGAACTGAGACAAATATCAAAAAAATACTTAGCGACTTGGGTCTTGATAGGACCGCGAAGTCATATATGTAATGTATCTAATACAATATAATAATATATTTATTTGATTGACAATTTATATTCTATGTAATTTTATTTTTTGCAATTGTGTTTGAGATAAAATTGAAGAAACAAGGTCTGATGTTTTTTTTTAAAATGGATTTGAAAATTTTGTTATTTTCTATGTTGTCAAATTGTCACTTTCAACATTTCAAAGCCATATTTGTATTAATGTTAGTAGTTATTTATACCCATGAGGTGATTTGGATGGTTATCTATACAACTCTAAACTAGTTAAATGTGATATTTGTTGCCGATGAGGTGCATGACACCAACTAAAGTAATAAATTTTGTTCCAAAAGTCTAAGATGAGGTAATGATATTGTTAATTCCTGTTAGTATGTATATGTGCTCTTAGGTATGCTTGGTGTTGATCATGTTCATAACTAATATAAGAATATTAGTCTTGTTACATATTATATTGGCTACATTCCTTCTAAGAAATCCCTTACCACTTTACTCAAGCATACTTGTGAGCCATATGACATTAAATTGTGTGGAGTTCACAACCTTAAAAAAGATTTTTTGAAATTTCCTTCAAAGACTTATGCACCAAGTGCATCGACCATTGTTAAGTACTTAGTCTAGTTTTTGGTTCATTTAAACTACTATAATGGTTGTATAACTCTTGACCCATGATTTTCAAGTCGCTAAACTAGCATTTCTCAAAGTTCTCACGTGAACTAACGTAAGACGCATGTCAATTCCACTTTGCACTTTTTAGAGAAAATGGTCCAATCTTTAGGGCATTTGATTAGTCATCAGGATGCTCTTTGTTTTATTCACTTGACATTGAGGTAGACCTTACAAAAGGCTTGAAAGAGTCTCTAGCTATTCAATTTGGGGCCAAACATTTCTCTTTAAATGATATTTAATGTTGACAAAAAAATTCTCTTTGACACTTGACAACACCATGTTTGGAACTCGCAATGCACTTTGATAATTGACATACATCTAGCTTTATACAACATTCCTCCTATTCATTTAACCATATATCATATTAGCCACCTCTTTAAGCCATTCATACTTATATTAGATCAATTCAATCTATACAAAAATATAACTTATAAATTCAAGAAATACATTTTCCAATTCACATATCCTTACTCTCTATCTCAAGTAGTACATAAATTTTAGTGTCAAATCATCGCTAATTCGTGAATATTTGGGTTCTCAAGATTTGGATTTTGTTTAATTTTGAGGTGTTAGGTCACTCGCTATTTCAACTAATTTTTTTGGTACAAGTTATTTTTTTTTGTTTATTTTCCTAACACTTACAGTAATAGCCAAATTTTTATATTCAAATTGCCTTTACTATGGGAAAAAAAGAGAAATTTTCTATCGGTCAACAACATAATGATACCGATTGTTAACATAATGTTTTCAACTAGTAACATAATGGTATTGATTGGTAGCATATTGTTGTTGATTGGTAGCATAATATTTTCGGACTGTAGTATAATGTTATTAGTTGGTAACATTATGCTACTCGTCGACCGCATTTCCTACTAATTCGTAGCATTTTCCAATATTTTGAAATTCATTTTTTAGAAATTCGTGAAGTAATATTGATGGTTTTTTTAGGGGATCTTAAAATTTACCTTGATCTCTAGATGGTATCATCTGAATCATGTACAAGTGCCCAACTAATAGTGTCATCTTTTGATGATTGTTTCCTAAAGTACCCAATAATTATTTTTCAAACGTGGAAACTTTGATTGCGTTAGCTAGACATGTTCAATGAGTTAACGACAATGGTAAGTTGATAAAGAGTCACCTATATATACGAATGATTCATATGGTTATTTTAACATCTCAATTATTTTTTAAACCCCTTAATCACCTAAGGGTCTGTATGCACCCAAAATTTACATGGTACTAAAAGTAGAAAATACCAATCTAATAATGTTAAGGCTCTATTGGTATCCAAATTTGTTCTCCCTTTCAAGCTGAGCAGCATCACAGATTCGACATGAAGCTTAGAGATAGATAGATCATAATGTGTGTCATTTTGTAGATGGGGATGAGATCTAACTGGCCCTTTGTCACTCAGATTTATGGAGAGATGGATAACACCTTCAAAATGATTTGACCTATCCTCACTACTTTAGTTTGTGCCTTTCGACCAAGGTGAGAGGACCCATAGTGTAACCTCTGTTTGATGAAGGAGATGGAGATATCCTTCTTTTGTGCATATTTTATGAAGAAAACCTTGGGAAAGTATGATCAATACTGCATAATTTAACTCTCAAGAGTTGTCACTTCTAAAAGATGGAGATAATTTCAAAACAAGGTTAAGGTTACTGAAGACATTATGAGATCTTGATTGTTCTTCATATTTCCATAAATAGACTTTTTTCCTTTGTTGATATACAAGGAAAACAGGGGTAGCTCAAGATGGATTCATGGTTTTTTGAATAATTTTGGTGGGAGATTGAGTAGGATAAACTTGATTATACAAGATCTTTGAGAGACTTCACAACAATTGGAAAACTAAATGACGGAAAGCTTAGGAATAGCTAAAATATTCCTTTAACCAGAAGGTGTTCTTCAATGGAGGCTTAGATCCACATGGTTTCACACAATCTTTGAGATTCTAGCACGAAGGCTCGAGCTAAAAGACTCAATTAAACATCAAAGACCCCTAGTTCCTCATGCCTAAGATAAACTCAAAGGCTTACAAACAATATTTATCAATAAATGACAATGAAAATTGTTTATCTTATCATAAGATGAAGGCTCTTCTTAAAATTAAATTGCAAATGCCACTAAACTATCACAGGGACGAGATCCTGTGTGATTCAGAGGGATTTTAACATAAGATTGCAATAGGAATAAGAAAAATACTTGTAGACATTCTAAAATAAAGTAGAAATAAATGAAGTTGGTGCTCATTTTAATCTTGCCCCGTTTATCCTTAAAATTCTTCATTTTGCGGCTCTGTCGTGTTTTCTATCTCCCTGTATTGATGCATGAAAGATATTTTGTTCATTTGGTTTCCATGATTAGTCCCTTCCTTTGGTCGAGGATGACTTTGAATCATGAATTTATTTTTCATTCCTCTGTCCATGTGAAAAGATTTGTAACTTTGGTGAAAACTCAAGTTTTTTCCCTTCCTTCTGTTTTCCACAGTCACATTTTGTTTTCCCTGTAATTTTTGTCCCAAGTATCTGTGGACACGTGATTGGATGCAAACCAGAAGATCATATTTGGGAATTATATCATTTCCAAATTGTATGTTGTTGAAGAAATATTCATTTTCGGGCGCAAATGGTGATTTTCTTGCATTTTATGGTTTGACAGGTGTATTTTCCCTTGTCAAATACATATCTTAGCATCTATGGAAATGTGGCCCTTTTTGATTGGATGCGGCTTGGTGAGGATCTTTGAAACTCTAAGGCCAACTTCCACTCAAAACTTGTCCACGTGGAGGGTCGGCGCTCATCTAAAAATTCACGTTTTGGTTTGACCTTGGAGTTGCGTTGGGGAGAGACGTGGAGGTTTCCGTGGCCTTGCCCAGACTTAGACAATTTTTTCATGTGGCCAGTGTAGCTTTGGCGGACCATGGACACGTGGAGGGCCAACACTCATTTGAGAATCCTCCTCAAGCTCCCACCTTAACAGAAGCACCAGGAGGACACTTGGAGGCTTCTGCTGGCTCCGCTCTATACTTAAACTATTCAAAGAAATTTTCTAAGGCATGGGACACGTGGAGGGACCACGCTTCTTTAGGGACTGACCCCTAATATTTATTTTGAAGAAGTTCCAAGAGGACACTTCAAGGCTTCTGCTCACGCTACCCTTGCTTGGACTTTTCAATGTCCAAGGAAAACTATCTCAGACCCTAGACACATGGCGCCTTTTGTTGAGCCTTCAACTTTCTTAACAACTCTACCGAATAGAGACACATGGTGTGTCTGCGCTTGTTTGGGGTCTCTTCTTTTGGGGACCATCTCAAAATGTGCCACTGAGACAGGTGGAGGCTTCTGCTGACTCCTTTTTTACTGAGATTTTTTCAAAGGGAAAAAGGAATTTTTCTTGGTCCCAGAGCACGTGGAAGGATTGTACTTGTTTGGAAACTTTCCCTTGTACTTCTCCTTTGCAGTTGCGCCAAGGAAACATGTGGACCGCTATAATATAAAGTAGAGAAAGGGAAAAATCAATATTTGTTGATAATTGCATTTGTTTTTCTACCATTTTTGCTCTTAGCCTCCTAGAGATGTGAATACACATTGTTTTTCATCATTTTTGCTGAAATTCCTTGTCATTTTTTTCTACAAAGTGCCATTGAATTGATTCAGAACTTAATTTTTGAGTCTAAGGATTATTAAGATCAATATTTTGAATTTGGAATTTCTCAGGAACTTGCAAAAATGTGAATTAATAGAGAAGATGGATGTGTGGTAGAATTACAAAGGAAAAAGAGGGAAAAATATGAAATGATGAAGGTTGCAGGTGCAAAGGATGGAAAATGTGTTGCCTCGAGAGTGAAAAGAATTGCCTATCAGATCCAGATATGCAGAGCCTCTAGAGAATGATTACAACAGGGATTTCTCACATGATAGAATTATAATTATTAAAAGGATTGTCAAAAAGGTTGTGGCATGGCATCCTATTCATTAGTCGAGTGTCTAAGAAGCATGATCAATTCATAATTCGTCCACCTGGCAAATTTCAGTTGTGAATTTAGTAAATGTCACTTTTTAAGGTAAATTGGTAACAAGAAAAGGTCCCTTGAATATTATTCTCTTTTGCGGGGAAAATTGAGCAAGTGAAATGTATATATGGAATGAGAATACTCTTGCAAATGGTTAAGGGTTGAATTCTTAAGAGAACAATTTGAGAGAGCCCGTCTTCCTGAGAGACCAATCTGAGAAAACTTTTAATATACTGTGTTTCAAATTTCAATCATGTCAAGTTGGTTACGAGTGTACAACCATTGACAAGCTATAAGACTATTCAAAGAAACGTTCCCCTGCTGATGAATTTAAATCAATTTAGAGTTAATCTGTGTGAATCTTGAAGCAATTTGTGTCTGCTTTATTTTAGAATGTCTACAAGTAGTTTTTCTTATTCTTATTGCAATCTTGTGTTAAAGTCCCCCCGAATCACACAGGATCTCGTCCCTGTGACAGTTTAGTGGCATTTTCAATTTCATTTCAAGAAGATCCTTCATCTTGTAATGAGATAAAAAATTTAAAATCACTTCGCTGTTATTTGTTGATAAAGGTTGTCTGTAAGCCTTCGAGTGTATCTTAGGCATGAGGAACCATGGGTCTTTGATGTTTTGTTGATTCTTTAGCTCGAGCCTTCGTGCTATATTATCAAAGATTTTGTGAAACGATATAGATCTGGGCCTCCATTGAAGCACACCTTTTGAATGAAGGAATATCTTAGCTATTCCAAATCTTTCTGTCATTTAGTTTTCCAATTGTTGTGAAGTCTCTCAAAGATTTGTTGCTGTCAACTTTATCTTGCTCAATCTCCCACCAAAATTTTTAAAAAACCATGAATCCATCCTGAACCACCTCTGTTTTCCCTATATATCAACAAAGGAACAAAATCTATTTACTAAAATATGCAGAACAATCAGGATCCACTAATGTCTTTAACAAATTTAGCCATGTTTTGAAATCATCTCCATCCTTTAGAAGTGACAACTCTTGAGAGTTAAATTATGGAGTGTTGATCATACTTTCCCAAGGTTTTCTTCATAAAATTTGTGCAAAAGAAGAATATCTCCATCTCATTTATCAAACAGAGGTTACACTATGGGTCATCTCACCCTAGTCGAAACACACGACCAAAAGTAGTGAGGATAGGTCAAATCCTTTTGAAGGTGTTATCCATCCCTCCACAAATCTGAGTGACAAAGGGCCAGTTAGATCTCATCCCCAGCTACAAAATGACACACATTATGATCTATCTGTGATGCTACTCAGCTTGTAAGGGAGAAAAAATTTGGATACCAACACTCGTGGCGCCATTGTCAGGGATCTGATTTGCATTCTCGGGGATTATTTGAGCTATGATATTTATTTTTGTGGCAACAACACTCATGTCGCCATTGCCAGTGATAATTTGGTTATTTGTTACCAGTTCATATCCATTTGGTGCATCAAAAACACTCGCGGCGTCGTTGCTGGGGATTCTTTGAAGTATTTGAACAAATGTTGTACATACAGACCTTGGTAATGTTTCTTACATGATCTAAGTTCAAATACATTTATGAAACATCATTATCTATTCAGATCTGTAAGAATTGTTCAAAGTTCAAATTTCTGAGTGTAATATTTTGAGCTTATACAATTATTTCACTAAAGTTTGTATCATCATTGACAAATTTGGGTAGAAGAAGAGAAGATCTTGTAATATTTGCATGAATCTAGTATTGACAGACATTTGATAGGTCTTTCATAGTTCATTTGCACAAACTAAGGTGAAAATCCTTAGTGGCAACTTAGTGTTGTTTAAATTCTTAATAAATACCAATGTTTTAACGTATATCAAGTAAGATTTGTCATTAATCTTGGCAAAGTTGAAAGGAATAAGAAGGAAGAAGAATTTGGAAGTTTTTTGGAGATCAAGCATCAAGAAAATAGATCTCCATTGGTGAAATTGATCAGCCTGTGATTGAAGATTATAATACTTCCTTAACTACTTCTGAATCATGTAATCTCTTTATTGAATTGAATTCTCCATGTAGAGAGGGTCCTTCTTTTGTATTCTAAAAATTTTCTTCCCAATCTACCTCGGTATTTTCCAAATCTAATAGATTTTTCCAAGAAACAGAGCCTTTAAAGGGCAGTCATTCTAAGAATTGTATCCCTGTACAACATAGACTTCTCACTCCTCATCAATTTGCATCTCCTCTAAGGTCACCTCCTCAAAATAATATGGCTCAGCCTCCACCTAGACCTCCACTTGTTGTTAGTACTTTTGGTTCCATCAATTTTTTAGGTATGGCTAGCTATCCAAATGTTGTGCCACAAGATGTAAGAAATGGATTGCCTAAGTTTCATGGAATTAATGCAATCACTGGTGATCAGCACTTAAATCTCTTTGTCAATATGATGGAGGACTTTGAAATAGAACTTCAGGATGTGTACATTAAAATTTTTATCCATACTCTAGAAGAAGATGCAAGGGACTGGTATAAATATTTTCTAGATAATTCAATTGATTCTTGGACTGAGATGAAGAATGATTTTAGAATGCAGTATGGAGATAAAACAAACCCTAGATTTCTTTTATCAAAATTTGAAAATATAAAAAAGAATCCTAATGAATCAATGCATGATTTCAATACAAGATTTAAAAAAACATTGAGAAGATTACCTGTTAATTTGAGGCCATGTGATAAATCATGTCTGATAAAGTATTCAGATGCATTTGATAAGAAATTTGCTTACTATTTGAGGGATAAGAACCAAACAACTTTGAGGTAGTCCTTTACCATGGCTCTACAAATTGAGAACCACATTAAAGTAGTTGGAAACATCCTAAGAGGGAGGGTGCTAAACTGATCAACCTAGAGAATCCTCAATCAAGTAAGGTTGTGGATCTTGAGGAAGTTGTAAAGACTTTCGTTGGAGCTATCAAAGACATATCTTACAAGCTAGCTAGGGAAGAGAAAGGAATTGAACAAGGTTCTCAAGGTCAGCATAGGCAACAAGGATAAGACAAATTTATAAATCATCCTAGAAAGGATCAGAGATCTTATGATAGAGGTAAAGGACCCATGGGATCTAGACAACCCCAAGCTAGGGAAAATAGAGTAGTGCCTGATCCTCTAAATGCTAGAGTTGTTGTTGTTGAAGACATACATGAAATTTATTGGTGTGAAAAATGTTTCTTACCCCACACACCATGTGAAGTAGATCAGCAAGTTGAAGAAGCTGATGATGATGATAACACTTATGATGATTCATGCACGGTGGATTGCTCTACAAGCTCACAACAAGGAGCAACTTCAACTGAAGTAATAAGTGTAAGAACTGCTGCAAGTTTTTAGGATTGTATTCACAAGGTACCTCTTCTTCCTCCCTTTCATACTTTAGAAATAGATATGGTACAAGCTTTTAAACTTCCTAATAATGATTTTGAGTACCTAAGATATCTAATGATTAAGAAATATGATGGAGGAATCCCATCTAAATAGGATAGACATCTGTTAATGAATGTTGTTATTGCCCAAGAAAAAGAGTATAACACATAAAGTAAATCTATCAAAGGGGCAAGGCCTCAAGCCAAACCAAAAACCCCAATTCTCACCAATATCCCAAAATAAACTCCAAAGAAATATTTATCTTGCAAAGGCCTTGTTGTCTAAAGTAGAACTGGTGTTCCCACCCATGCCCGAAATGTGAAAAATCTTGTGCCATCTGATGAGTTTGTCGATCTTTCTCCAAATGTTTCTTTGCCCAAATACATTCCTTATGACATTTCCCAAGTCTTTAGTCAGATCAAGATTTCTATTCCAATTGTTGAACTGCTTAGGATTCCTAAGCACAATAAGAGGGCCTTTGAGTATTTGGGATTGGAAGAAGATAGGATTACCCAAGGAAAATAAATAATGTAAACACTCCTCCTTCAAGCATTGCAGACCTAAAAAAAAACCACCAGCATTAGAGGAGATAGGTGAACCACCTGAATTTTAATTGGGAACATCTTTGGTTGAGTCTCCATTAAATGTTGATTCATTGTTTACAACACTAATTATTAAGGACAGACTGCTAGACAACTGTATGTTTGATTCTGGAGCATCATGTAATGTTATGAATCTAGAAGACATGAATGAATTGAACATTCAAGTGACAACAACTTATGGAAAGTGTACTGCAATGGATTCTAGAGAGGTCCCAGTTGTAGGGTGTGTAAAAGGTTTGGTGGTACAACTTGCAGCTTATCCAGGTAAGAACATGAAACTTGATGTTGTTATTGTTGATTACCCTACCAAATGGGGCATGTTGTTATCAATAAAGTAGGTTATAAGTGTTCAGATGGATATGTCTTTTGCCACCATTCCAATTGAAGGTAGCCTTATAAAGTAGTATGGAGAGAAGAATATGTTGCACCTCATTGAAGATCCCAATAATGTTTCTTATGAAGTGTTGTATGCTGATGTAGATGCTGATAAATTTTTTGGATTTGTTGATGGAAAAGAGCACAAGATTGATCAATGTAAATGTATTGAATAATTAGGTTTTCCTTGGACCTTGTTATTCAATAGAGCTTGTTCCAAGTTTGGAAATGGTGCTGGTATTGTTCTAATTTCTCTAGGATAGGAAGATTTTGTTTTTATTTCAAACTAAAATTTGAATGCACTAACAACATTTCTAAATATGAAGCAATGTTATTGGGTTTCAGAATTTCATGGAAATATGGTGTAAAGGATATCATTGTCAAAGGAGATTCAGAACTGATTGTTAAGAAGATTATAAAACTGTATGCTACTAAAAATTAGAGAATGAAACAATACAAGCATGTGGTCTGGGATTTGATTGAATTATTTGAATCATTTAATATTGTGCACCATGATAGAAATTTTAATGTTGTTACAGATAAATTATCAGTGCTAGGATCTAGATTTGGAAATTATACAATATCTCCATTTTTTGAGTATAATGTTTAAATACTAACAAGGCCATCTGTTCCTTACAACGTTACAAATTGGCAGGTGTTTGATGATGATGCCTAGGTGAAACATTTTCTATAGAACCAAGGCAAGTTTTCTGACAAAAATATAGATTGGGAACCAATGGTGTGTGTTCTTGAAGGAAAGGAAACTTTATTTGGAAAAGATATCATCCAGCTAAAGACAAACATGATTCCCAGAGGCTTGGTGGAACTTTAATAAAACTTTGATAATGTTGATTTCATTATTAAAAAAGGTATGTCAGTTTCAATAGATGTGGAAGAGCATGACCTAGTCATAGAGGAAAAACCACATAAAATCTAGTTAGGTAGCAATCTGAGCAAGGAAGAGAAGTAGTCCTATGTTTAATTGTTGAATAAATATCAAGACTACCTAACTTGGTCTTACTCTGAGTTGAGGGAATACAGGGAAGATTTTCTCCAACATGAAATTCCTCTTGAATCTAATGCCAAGCCTTTTAGGGAAAAACAGAGGTTGATCAATCTGCTCCTTTACTTGAAGATGCAAGTAGAATTGAAGAAGTTGAGGGATGGAGGGATCATTTATCCCACAAGGTACTCATCTTAGGTTGCAAATTTAGTTCCTATCAGAAAAAAGAATGGTTATATAAGGTTGTGCGTAGACTTTACGAACTTGAATAAAGTACCATTGAAAGATAATTACCCTCTACTAAACATGGAGAATATGCTACAATTGGTAATTGGTTCTGAATTGTTATTCACTTTGAATGGTTTCTCTGGCTATAATCAAGTTGTGAAGGAGTTAGAAAGAATAAAGACTGCCTTTACCACTCCTTGAGGAACTTATGTCTATTTCGGGATGCCTTTTGGCTTGATGAATTATGGAGAAACTTTCTAAAGAGTAATGGATGTAGCATTTTCTAGTTATATTAATGATTTCATTGTTGTTTATCAAGATGATGTACTGTGTTTTCCAGAAAAAGAAATGATCCCTTACAACACTTGGAGAGAATGTTGTTAAGGTGTGTTGGGTTTCATAATAGAACATGGGTTGAAACCACAGTCAGGGGACAACAAGTCCCTTCTCTTTAATGAGATAGGTTCCCTTATTGAAAGCAGGAAAAACAAATGTTCAGATATACAACTCTCAATGTTTGGACCCTAATATTCTGGAATGTTTTCATGCTTAAAATATTATAAATCAGAAGAAATAGAAGAATATGGAGATGGGAGAAGGAAGAAAACAACAATGATTTTGGGAAATATAGATAGCAGAGTATCTCCCTACTCACATCGAACCAAAAAAATATAGAAAAGGATCAATTACTTCACCGCTGACACAAATCTGCAATCACAAAGTTCTAAAGATTCACACAGAACAGAACGTAAAGTTTCTATTGAATGTAAAGCAAACGATCCATTAAATCGAGTCAGTAGAGACATATATAGTAGAGGAAAAAAGAAAAGAAAGAACTTTTGTATTAAATTACTTTAGAATTTACAACCTTCCAAGAAAACCAAAATCCCCCCTTTTTTCCATAGAAAAAACCATGTTCTTATAACAATTCGTGTACATCCATACTTTGTCCCCAAGAAAAGAATATCCAAAAGGAATAATGTTTGTTACAGATCCATATTTGGAAAGTGACATGAAACAAACACACTCATGAAAACTAGAGGTTCAAGAGGAAAATAATTCATTAGTTCGAGCATGATTATTTTAGAAGGGGATATCGCATGATTTTCTTCTTCATGTGGTCTTGCCATTTCCGCCTTTTAACCACTTTCATAGCGCTCAAGTGCTTACTCATAAGTTTTTTCCCTTTTTGTTGTATATGCCTGATAAACTCCATGTTCTGATGATTAAACTTTACATCCCTTCAAAACCTATCAATTTGGCCCTATAATGAACCAAAAATGCATCTCATGGGAAAACGACAAGAATATAGAGAAAAATAAAGAAGAATGATCCATTTTTGCATTTGACAGAGCTTTGGTTTGTTAATGGTGTTAAAAACCAGATGAGTGGGCATGACTTTTTCCATGTCGATGCCTTTTGATCTGCACCTTCCAACCTGTGCCAAGGTGCGAATTTTTCCATGTCGACACCTTTTAACCTACACCCTCCAACTTGCGCTAGGGCACGACTTTTTTCATGTCAATGCCTTTCAACCTGCACCCTCCAACCTGCGCCAGGGGACAATTTTTTCCATATCGACACCTTTCAACCTACGCCAGGGTGTGAAATTTTCCATATCGACACCTTTCAACCTGTGCCCTCCAACCTGCACCAGTGCACAAAATTTTACAAGTCAAAACCTTTCAACCTGCACCCGGGTGTGACTTTTTCCATGTTGACACCTTCTGATCTGTGCCTGGGCATGAATTTTTCGATGTTGACACCTTTCAACCTGCGCTTGGGCGTGATTTTTTCCATGTCGACACATTTCAACCTACGCCTTCTAACCTGCGCCAGGGTGTGACTGGTGGCATAAATAAATGTCATGTTTTGAGTTTCTTTTAATTCCATATTCTTCTATTTGTCTATATTTACCCAGGGAGGGAAATATATATAACACCTATTGTCTAAACCTAAAACTCAGTGATCGGTACATGTAAAAATTTATTTATCTTAGAGTTATGGTTAGTGTTAGGGTGACTAGGGAAATATCTTGCAAAAATAACCTCATGTCGCTAGACAGATGGTGATAAAATGTTTGAGTGGGATGGTGTACACTATGAAAGGTATTATTTTTTTCCCAAAATTTCCAAAACATTCCTAGCTACATTAGCCAAGAAATTTATTTAAAGAGCCTCAAAAAACACAATCATTCAAACTTTTGCGGGAAGGTTCTCACAAACCATGGCATTTGAAAACTTCTTATTTAAGAATAAAACTAATAATTTTGCATATTTAAAAATTTCTCTCATTTTCTCACCTCTCCTATTGATTTTTTTAGATGTAGTGAACACAATATGTCAAAAAGTCAGTTAGAGTCAGTATTAGGGTGTCTGGTGTGATATGTCATTAATGAAATATCATGGCACCCAATTTATGGTTATTACATGTTTAAGAAGGTTGGTATATAGTCTCATAGGACTAATGTTTCTACCCAAATTTCATGGACCTTCTTGACTACAATAGTAAGGAATGGTCTCTTAAGATCCATGAGAATGAACTTTTCAAATTTTGGCAAGATTTTTATCACAAACTATAGCAAATTGGAACATCTCATGTGACCCTACATCCCATCAGTAGTCCTATCTAAAAAATCCTCTGTTATTTTCAATATTCTCAAGTTTGTTTTCTCTGGGTGGCATCTAACATAACGTGATGAAAATTTTAATTGAGTTAATCTTAGGATGTCTAGGATGATTCCTTGTAAAAAAACCTCGTACCACCAAATAGATGATTCCCATACATATGGGAAAGATAATATAAACTATTGAATTTGTGCTTTTGATGCCCAACCACAAAAGGAATTGTTTCACTTCCCAAACATCCAAAAACTTCCCAGCTACATAGCTCATAGTATCTCTAAAGATCCCCAAAACCAATAAATATTCAAACTTTGACAAAAACATTATAGTAAACCATCACACCTAGGAACCTGATTTCTAATCCTATAGATCGATGTCTAGAAAATCTATAAAATTATCTCTCAGATTATCTCCTCTTAATATAATAACTTATGGTAACTTTACTCAAAAGGAATTTATAGATATGGTTTCTTCTAATATCTTTTGAAGACTTATGAGTTGTGTACTTTTTGAAGCTCAAAACTGCACCCTTTCTCTGAGTCATAAACAATCCATAATTTTGAGGAAACATGGGGCTATCTCCAAGTTGTGTGACCTAAACTAAGACAAATCTCCAGAGAAGGTCAGCTTCCTCTGCTTATTTCTACCACTAAACTACTCCTAGGAAGGGAACATAACTATCTAATAGTATTCTATGATTCCAAGGGACTAGGGAGAGAGGGAGATGAATAAAAGGGAAATCCTACACTAAGGGAGTTGATAGGATGAAAAATAAGGGAAAATAAACTTTTAAATGAGAGAAATTTTAGGAAACTAAAGGTAGAGATGGAGGAAATGAAATGCATAGTCAAGAATAGTATTTAAACTCCCATTTTTATACAATGCACAATAGAAATAAACCCTTAGTATGAATAAACATGAAGAAAACCTACTTGCAAATAACTTCACGCGTCAAGCCAGCCACCCCCTCACCTCTAGGCAAACCTAAATAGCCCCAAAAAAAAATATTTTATTGATTTACGCTCTGAAAAACTCATTTGACATCGCGCCGCCGGTCCCCC
>CM034150.1:190315067-190572582 GCA_019776745.2 Taxus chinensis | reverse complement strand
CTTATATAGGACTTCTGAAGACCCTCACATCATTAGGTACGCCATCTCTTTAATCCACAGGAATTAGGGGACTTTACCACTTTTCTTTCGGCAACCATCGTCAAGCCTTTGCTTTGGTCCATACGAGGATATGGCCAGGACGCGATCCGCTATTGTGGTCCACAGTATATCGTTACTTTACTCTTTCCAACATCAAGCCAGTTAAAACCAATATTTACGTAAATATGCACCCTACGAGTAGCCCTTCTTGTTAAAGAATAATTGCAAAAAAACAAACAAGCGCTTGCTCTCGGCTAACTTCATCCAAACCCATCGATTAATCCACAATGGGTGTCCAACGTAGTACCCATTATAAGGCTAAACGGGGAAAATTTGAATTTGTACCGACTTCCGGGATCTTAATCTTGCTTGTCCAAGATATTTTCCTCTACCTAATATCGAACCAACCTCGTGATTTCACTGGCGGGTCATGATGCCTTTCTCTTATGGATGGTTTCCTCTAGATATAATCAATTCTCAATCGCAACCCAGAAGACCAACAGAAACCTTTCCACTTCATAACTCCTTGGGGAACCTTGTTCGTGTCATGCCTTTTTGGTCTTTAATAATGCAGGAGCCACCTATCATCCGCGAGCATAGACCTACATCTTCCATGATCACCTCTTGCCCACAACTGTGAGATTATGTTGACGATCTCCTCGGGCAGTCCAAACTCGTCAGGAATCATCTTTTCATCCTTGCAACCTCTCTTTGAGAGGCCTTATTCCACTTTTGGTCCTTCGTTCTAAATCATCTAAATGCGTATTTGGCGTTCTCCACTGGTAAACTTTTAGGTTTTATCATTTCCACCAGGGGTATTAAAGCTACCCCGCAAAAATAAGCCTCCTTGAGATGTCTCCCCCTTCTAACTTGAAGCAACTCCGCAGTCTCCAGACGTCTCAGTCATGCATCATTTATCTCCTCCCAATTGTCTGACCGTTGTCAACCATTTTCACCATCTCCTTGTCTCCTCTCCTCCTAAGAAGGTTCATTTTGAATGGGATGAGCATTGCAAAAGGCCTTTGATGAACTCAAATCTTTCGTCTTTTCTCCACCTCATCTTACCCTCCACGCGAGGGGGAGCCTTTCTACTTTATATCTCTGTGACTGACCATCTCTAGGGATGCCATGATCATCGCACTCGGGAACCTTGGGTAAGAACAGCTGTCCTTACATCAGTCACAGTCCACGCTCCCTCCATGAGTATGAGACCGTTACTCCAAGCTGAAACTATGTTGCACTCTCTTCTTTGCAACTTTCTTCTAAGCTTCGTATTATCCTCCTTATCACAAAACTTACATTTCAAAAGTGTCAATCCCCCATACAATTTCCCATGCAAAGGCCTTATCACAATGATCCTATCACTGTTGACTCATCTTATGACTGAATTTGACCTCGAGTTTGAGCTTTAATCCAGCAAAAGGCTATCAAGGGTTCAGGTTATGGCAGATAAATTAGATGATGCTCCTCTTCCGGACACTCAAGACCCCCTTTGCTCAAATTCCTCGTTGAATATATCCCAACAAATGATTTTGTCTCTCTCCATTTAAAGTAAAGTCTTCTTTGAGGATCCAAATGCCCAGCAGGGGGAGGTGCGGGTTCCGGGTGATTCCGCCTTGGGGTTACGCCTATCCAGATTTGCACACAAATTAAACTTTGAGTGCACCAATAATGGGCTGAGTATGAAGCTCTGTCCTAGGTCTTCAAAATGCCATTAATCTCGGCGATCGTCATATTACATCTTCGGTGATTCTGAACTCATCCGTTAATCAGGTCACGGGTGTCTATCATGCAAGAATGCTATCCTTCAAAAATAGCGTGACATCATTCTGCCTCAACTCAATTCTTTTGATAAGTTCACCATCCACAGCAATTCCTCGCACGCAAATCGATTCGAGATACCATGGCCTCATGAGCCTCATTATCCCGCCTTTTACCGAAAGACTCGCGTCTTTAGGTGGCTGTGCAAACGATTAGATAAAACATTTAGCTTGGAAACGACTTCAATCAATGCGTCACAACCCCTTAAGCCAAAGATGAGTGGGTATCAATAGATTGTGATTATCTATCTTAATTCGATTTCCTTCCTCCAGATCTGACTTCCATGGAGAAGGATTTTGTCCAACGCACCAATCGCTTTACTATTCTAGGCGGGATTCTTACAAACGCCGGCTTTGATGAGATTTTGCTCGATGCCAAAACCATGAATATCTAAAGCCATCCAGGAGGCCATGACGGTATCTGTGGTGCGCATTTTATTGGTTTCGCGCTAGCTAGGCTATCATTTACGTTTGGGGGATATTGGACTTCTCTTAATCGGAGATGTTGTGACTACACGATTAGCACTTGAAGAAGTACGTCAAGTGCAGCAACATTCCAATATCACGCACATCCTAGTCGGCTTGCAACCGCTCTTTGAGAGGCTTATCACTTTTGTCTTCGTCTAAATCCTCTATGCGTATTTGGCGTTCTCCACTGTAAAAACTTTTAGGTTTTAATCATTTCCACCAGGGGTATTTTAAGTCGACCCCGCAAAAATAAAATCCATCCTTGAGATGCCTCCCCACTTCTAACTTGAAGGCACCTCAGCAGTCTCCATGACGGCTTCAGTCAGTGCTCATTTTATCTCCCAATGTCGGACCGTGTCAACCTTTTCATTCACCATCTCCTCCGTCGAATTTTCATTATTGAATGGGATGAGCATTGCCAAAAGGCCTTGATGAACTCAAATCTTATCTTCTTTCTCCACCCATGCTTACACCTCCACGCGAGGGGGAGCCTTTCTATCTTTATATCTCTGTGACTGACCATGCTCTGGGAGCCATGATCTCGCATCGGGACACTTGTGGTAAAGAACAAGCTGTCTATTACATCAGTCACACCCTCCATGAGTGAGGACACCTTACTCCGAAGCTGAAAAACTAGTTGCACTCTCTTCTTTGCAATCTAAGCTTCGTCCTTATCTCCTTACTCACAAAACTTACATTGTCATAAAGTGTCAATCCCCTCAAGACATTCATGCAAAGCCTATCACAATGACCGTATCACTCGTTGACTCATGCTTATGACTGATTTGACCTCGAGTTTATCCCGCAAAAGGCTATCAAGGGTCAGGTTATTGCAGATCAATAGCTGATGCTCCTCTTCCGGACACTCAAGACCCCCTTGCTCAATTCCTCGATGAATATATCCAACAAATTGATTTTGGTCTATCTCCATTTAAAGTAAAGTCTTCTTTGATGGATCCAATGCCAGCAAGGGGGAGGTGCGGGTTCCGGGATGATTCCTCCTTGGGGTACGGCCTATCCCAGTTGCACACAATTAAACTTTGCGTGCACCAATAATGTGGCTGAGTATGAAGCTCTTGGTCTTAGGTCTTCAAATGCCCATTAATCTCGGCGCTCGTTCATTATTCACATCTTCGTTGATTCTGAACTCATCGTTTAATCCGGTCACGGGTGTCTATCAATGCAAGAATGATATCCTTCAAAAATATCGTGACATCATTCTTGCTCAACTCCAATCTTTTGATAAGTTCACCATCCAAGCCATTCCTCTCAACTGCAAAATCGATTCGCGGATACCATGGCCTCATTCGCCTCACTTATCCCGCCTTTTACGAAGACTCGCGTCTTATGTGGCTGTGCAACGATTAGATCAACCATCTTATCTTGGGAAACTAACTTCAATCAGTTGCTGTCACAACCCATACCCAGATGAGTGGTATAATAATTGTTGAAGTATCTATCTCATCGATCCTTTCCTCCAGATCTGACTGTTCCATGGTAAAGGTATTTGTCCACCGCATCCAATCGCTATCTATCCTAGCGGGATTCGTTACAAACGAGGCTTGGATGGTAATTTTGCTTCGGATGCCTCAACCCCATGAATCATCTAAAGCCATCCAGGAGGTCCATGACGGTATCTTGGTGGACATTATTGGTTTACTGTACTAAGCGCATTTACGTTTGGGGTATTATTGTCCTTCTCTTATCGAGATTGTTGTTACATACCTAAGCAAGACGTCCAATTGTCAGCAACATTCCAATCTCACACGCACTCCCTAGTCAGACGGGGAGTGGGCGAGTGGGTGAAGGACGGCAGGAGGGAAGTCAAGGGGGATGAGAGGAGGGGGGGAAGTCCTCCGACCCTGAAAAGATCTAAAGGGGTTGGATTTGTGGCCCTTTTTCGCAGTGGGGTCTTGATCTTATTGGTCTCATCAATCCCCGTTCTTCACAGCGTCATCTTTCTATCATTACTGCCACTGAGTACTTTACTAAGTGGGTAGAAGCTATCCCTCTTTCTTCAACAAAGGCTAAACCCATAGTTGATTTCGTCTATCAACACATCATTTGTCGCTTTGGCGTTCCACATAAGCTAATCACGGATAATGGTAAGTCTTTCAAGAACGCTGATTTGCAGAATCTCTGCAACGATTTCAATATCAAACTTAGTTTTTCTTCTCCATACTATCCTCAAGCTAATGGTCAGGCTGAAGCGTCCAATAAAACTTTGCATAGTATCCTCGCAAAGGTAAGTAGTCGAGCTGGCAGGGATTGGCATTTACATATCCCTTTTGCTCTCTGGGCTTATCGGACTAGCATTCGTACTCCTACTGGTGCTACTCCCTTCTCTCTCGTCTATGGGTCTGAGGCTGTCCTTCCTTTGGAAGTCCAAATCCCATCTCTCCGTGTTTCTCTTAGAGAATTTGTCTCCGATGAGGATTATCGTCAAAATCGTCTAGCACAACTTGAATTATTAGATGAGCAGCGTCTTAATGCTCTTGAGCATCATCAGGTCTATCTTGAGTGTGTCAAACGTGCTTACAACAAGCACTTGCAACACCGTGACTTCAAAATTGGTGACCTTGTTCTTAAGGAAAATCAAAATGTCACTACACTCGATAGAAGTCAACGTGGTAAGTTTGCTCCCAACTGGATGGGCCCCTACATTATCACTCATAAATATGGGTCTGGGGCTTATCGTTTATCTTCCATGGATGGTGTACCTGAGGCGGAACCTCTCAATGCCTTGCATCTACGGCCCTTCTATTGTTAAAATCTATCTTACACAAATCTAGTCACAACTCAAATCTTCCATCCGTCCTAATAACCAGTCATCTACTTTTGTGGTGATTTGAAATCGTGTGGTTCTCCGCCTATTGCCTCGTTTACCTTAAATATGAGTATCACGGCTCTACTCATTGCGCATTTCATTTGGATATGTTCCTCCTCATGGTAGGAATACCTTAATCACCACTTCATCTGTCCCAAGTACTTATCTTAATTGGATCTACTCGGGGCATGAGTACATGTTCTTCTATGTTCTCTTCCCCTCCATCTGATCTATCTAGGTCTAAACTCAGCTTCTTCCAAAGAGTTTCAAAAAAGAAAAAAGAAAAAAAAAAAAAGAGATGCTATCCAAAAGATAGACTGATCCCTTGAAGGACAGCTATCCATACATTATCAAGTAAATCAAAAAGAAAATAGACCATACCCTCGAAGGATGGCTATCATTAAAATTCAAAATACAGACCGCTCCCTTGAAGGATGGCTGTTTCTCAAAGAAATATTCAAGGCTTCTTGTAATCAATCAGCCTTCCAGTCAGTTTATACACTTTTTAGCATCACTGAAAGACTTCCCGCATCGATCAGTCTTTCCATATCAAGCAAACTTCCCGCATTGATCAGTTTGCTTTTCTGTCAAAGTCATGAAGCTGAGATTTAAGACCTTTTGTCGATCATATGGAGAATCCTATTTTCCTATCATGGACATGTATCTTGTCCCTTGTAAATTCCGACAAGATACTTGCTTTTCTTTCCATTTCTATCCTAGATCTGGTTTGCGACTAGTTAGTGTCAGGTTTATTTTAATCTTATATAGGGCCTTGTATGCTTGGTCTTTCGGTTTCTTATCGGATTTATCTATGGTCGGTTGGAAGTCCAACTTATCATTTCCCTCTTTCCCGAGTGTCTTCTCTTCTAAGTCACGGTTGTTTCCATTTACATCTTTGGCTCTTGCATCCTGTTAAATTGATATGTCACAGGTTAATTCAATCACAATTTATCTTCTATCAAAATTCCTCTTATCTATCAAACATCTATCTTTATTCATTTCTCATTAAAATTACATCTATCATATCTATCCATCAAAATATTTAAAATAGTACATCTAAGGTACATTATATCTAATCTATATATCAATCACATCCATCATCTATCCACCAAAAATGTACATCCAAGGTACATTATATCTATCCATATCTAATCCAAACATCAAACACATGTACATCCAAGTTACATCACATCCATCTATCAAAGTTATATCCACATCACATATATTTCTATCATCTATCAATCTATATCTATCCAATCACATCTATTTTATCCACATATCAATCTATCTAATCACATCTATTTCTATCATCTATCAGTCTATACCTATCCAATCAGATCTATTTTATCCTCTATCAGTCTATATCTATATCCATCTATCCATGTATATCCAAAATTAAAAGCATGAGTACAATTATATGACAAATAATGAATCTATATACATATGTGTCTGTACAAAAATGGGTGGCTTTCAATCAAGCCATCTAAACAATGCCTTCCAATCGAGGCTACATCACTATACAGATACAAAATCTATCAAATCTCTATATAGTAAAATCTGAAGCGTGGAGGACACTATCTCCTCCACCCTCCTCTGCACCTGGCTGTCTCTCCTGACCGCCACCTATCAAGCTCGATGCACCTGCTTTTGGAGGTCTTGGCCCACCTCGATCTCTCCCAGTGCTCCCTCCACCTGAGGCTCTGCTCGCTGTAGCCGTCGCTGCTCTCCTCCTCACCTCGTATCGAGACACATCTGGGGCATGTTGCGCTAGGGCATCCTCGTAGTATCTCACCTCAGCGAGGAGAGACTGGTACGTGCTCAGGCTCACAGTACCTGGTGCTCGTAACGATGTTGCTGGTGCTGCTGGGGCTGCTGGCGCTGCTGGTGGTGCCCCTCCTAGGGTCGTACCCTGTGTACCAGACTCTGATGTGGCACCTGTCTCCCCAACTTGGCCCTGAGGGCCTCCCTGTGCCGAAAGTAGCGGTCCCTCTGCTAGATCGCTGTATCTCACTCCTGGCGAGTGGTGTCTCTCTCCACAATCAGGGCATCCCTCTCCTCCGTCAAAGCCCTCATCTCCTCCAGAGCTACCTGATGTGTCTGTGTGAGGGTGGCATTCTCTCCCTCTAATCTGTCCAGCGTAGCAGCTATGTCCTCCTCATCAGCATCTATAGAGGGCAGGAGATGTCATGGAAGCTCTGTGTCGTACCATGCTGCGTAGCCCTCATCCACCCCAGCGTCATCATCACTGTCTGTGGAGGGTGGGGCCTCTCTCAATGGGTCTGCCGGGATCAAAATCGGCAAATCCGTCTCTCTGCTATCCCGCCTATATGGCATGTAGGTGGCCGGCACTGTCTGTACTAGGCCGAACTGCCTCAATATCCACATGAACGGGACCCGCTCCCACATATCTGGCCTCCGGCCCTTGACCACCCGGCTCCGTCTCAATGCTACCAAGTGCGCATCCTGACCAGCCCATGTCGGAAATGCCCGATACGGCCTCCAGATAACCTGATCTGGTGTCAGCGTCCTGAAACGCTCAGAGTACCACCCGGCTGGTCTACCTGTATCTCCTGCGGCCATGTCATCCTGCCATCTCCGAAATCCATAGTCAATCCCTCCCACTCCTGCTGGCATCCAAGGAAGCCCAGATGGCCTGATCACCGCTATGTGCTCATATGCCCAGCAATGGAGCACAAAACTGACATCAATCCCTGTCCTCCGGCCAGTGGTGTACATCCATAGCTCATGGTAAATCTGAGCTATCAGGGCATCGGCGAAGGTAAAAACCTGTCTGTACTGCAAGATGTCGCACACACAGTCTAATAGTAACAATGGGAATCTCCCACCTCCTGAGTTTGGCAGGGCAAAATAGGATATCGCCATCTGAATCAAGGCTATCCGCCTGCTCCGAGGGCTATCCTGCCTGTACTGTGAGGCTATCCTCACTGCCCCAGATACTATCTCAGAATCGTCTGCCCTACCTCTGTATAACTGACCTAGGGCCCTCTACTGCTGCTCTCGGGGTGTGATCTCAATCGGGTCCCCAGTAATCGGCAATCTCAGGATCCTGAATATATCCTCATGGGTGATACTTATCTCACCCATCCTGAACCAAAAAGTGCACGTGTGGCTGTCCCACCGTCGCACTAATGCCCGCATGAGCTCCACATCTCGTGGCACTCGTCTATAATACCGGAAACCCCCGAGCCCGGCTAGCTCCAAATGCTGCCAGTCTGCATCTGTCACATCAGGGAGAATAGTCTCCAATAACTCAGGAATGGCGTCCCTCATATGAAGATCCTCTCGTGCCTGCATCCACAACATCAAAAACATAATTAGTCTCTTATTTCCCCAAATCACATCTTTCAAAACCATTAAAAAAAATGAATATCTTTCAATCGGCGTCGATTTGGAAAAATCGGCGTCATTTATTTTAGTCGGCGCCGATTAATACAAATCGACGCCGATCCAAAACCAATCGACGCCGATTAAACCAATCGGCACCGACTACCTGGCCGGACATAAACCAGACCCCGGCCTCCCATGCAAGAAAAAATCAAACAAAAAAAAAATATAAATTAAGAAAAGTGGGTTCAAGAATGACCACTTACCCCAGGTCGTGTCCTCCTGCGCTTCTGACCACTCCCAAAGGCTTTCATGATGCTCAAATCACAAATCTGTCTCTCTCTGAATCAATTGTCACGTTGAAAATAAATCGTTTACGTTTTCCGTTCGCATATTTATATGTGCCTGGTTTGGTTGGCGCCGATTTTTTGGGTTGACGCCGTTTGTTCTAGTCGTCGCCGATTAGTTTGGTCGCCGCCGATTTTACATGTCTTTTTGCCATAGTGTTGATACTTGGCTTACTTATCTATCTGATCATTGTTGTGTGCTGAATTTTGCCTTTTGGCACATCTTTTCGATATCTTTGTCTATTGCGGGTTTGTTCCCTTTGCGTGGGACACTCGTACTTTCTGGCAGCTTAGAGTTAAACGGGTCTGTAGGCAAGAACGTCGTCTGCTTTGCAGACCGTCTAGTTGTCCCTACTAATGTGTCTCTCTTTAGATGCTGACTATTTTGCAGTTCTCCTTACCCTCATGGGTCTGTAGGCACTAACGTCATCTCATGAGGAGACCGGCTAGTTTGCCCTACCAATGTGAGTTCCTTAGGTTGCTGCCTTTATTTATTTTTATGCGTCATCAATGATCAGATCTACTCCAGGCATCCGACTGGGGCACCTTGCATTTTTCATCTACCTTTTTCAAACTTGGGATCGTTTGTTCTATCATCCATCCCATCCCTAGTTTGAGGGGGATCACATCATCACAAATTCTTCCCTTCTTCAATCCCTTTGTTTTTTTCTCATAACCTTGCTTATCGCAAGTTACTTGACAAAAAGGGGCAAAATGTAGACACTTAAAATTGGTTACTCAATTTAGTGTCCCTCTCATCCATTTACTTGCTTAGGTAACCTGGGGCACGTTTTACGTCACCAACTATCCCCTTGGGATATTATCCAATTTGTGATTTAATCACTTATTCCAAATTTAATTCACCCCGTCACATCTTACCCATGAGTGATTAAATATTAAATATTTGATTACGCTTCTTCCCATGCATCTTAATCACTTATCTACCCCAAATTTATTCTATCTATGTACCACATCTATTTTTCCTCTTCCCTAAGCGGGATATTTCCCGTATTCGGGATAAATTTTATCTTTCTTGAAATCACTCATTTTGGCCATCTCGGAAGTCTATTCCGCGATCGGCGCCGACCCATATGGTCGGCGCCGATTTTCTAGGAGCGGCGCCGATTATAAAAGCGAGTCCAGAACTCAGTTCTAGGGACCGAAAAAGAGACCACGAATGAGCGAAAAAGTGAACAGACGAAAAAAGGAAGCATTTACACACGAACAGAGAGCGAGAGAGATACAGGTTGGGAGAAAGAGAGATCTTCTTAGCATCAATTGTATCAAATTAGGGCAAATCCTGTCCGAATCAATCCCTGAGAGGAGCACCGTTACTCTGTCCCTGTCACATCAGCATCGCACACCACCATCTATCATCTAGTGACTCTGTTCTAGTGTCTTGCCAACTTCGGCACATCCAGCAGACCACATTCATCTTCTAATTCCCGAATCTTATCGCACAGTCTCTGATTGATAGATCTGTTTTTAGTCTACGCCGATCTAACCCAGTCGACGCCGATTCGTCTCAATCGACGCCAACCACATCAGTCGACGCCGATTCTACCCAGTCGACGCCGATTTCCCTGCAGACAGGTAAAAGGACACAGGTAACACAAATTTAGCATTATTTCCTAGTTCCCTGTTTTTTGTACTTTCTGTCTGCTGCTTAGATTCTGTCTTATTACTGCAATCAGAAAATCTAGCTTTTATTTACATCTTTTATCATGTATGCTTCTTTTCTTAATTGAAAACGTGGACTGACATCCGCCGAGGAAGCTTATCGCTTCCCGGACCTGCTTCTCGGGCAGTCCACCTAAATATCTTTTAACGTGGTCTTTTTCTATCAAGCATCGGTGTTTTGCAGGATACACGGATCTATTGTGCGAATTGCTCATGTGTGCCCATCTTATCTACATCGGCTTCTTCATCCATCTACATCTTCGGATCTTAGCCATCAGGTATCGATTTTATTGGAGTTTTTCAGGGTTTTTGTGTTTAGTTTGGTACATTAACTTGGACAAGTAACAAGCGCGAAATTCTTGATCTACACTAATTTAGTCCTTTAATATTAGTGTATATATATTGTTAAGATATAAATATTATATAATATATATATATATATATATATATATTAGATAAGATTGTCCCATCTAATTTTGGTCTAGTGAATGTTTGATCTCCATTAGAAATGTCTTGGGACATACAATTTATATTGATTCTCAAACTATCGACTTTACCCTTACTACCTATGTGAGGATATTAGTTAAATTAGATACCTCTAAAAACCTCCCTCCAAGCATAGATCTTAAATTTAAGAACAAAACTTGGTCACAACCGTTAGATTACAAAGGTATACCTTTCAGATGTATAAATTACTTTGACTTAGGTTACATTGTTGCTAATTGTGGGATAAGAAAGTGCACTGAAAGAAAAAAATGATGGAAGGATGCCTTGCCATGACATATGGTTATTGATGCCAAGAAGGTTCTGGATTGAAATGTTGATTCTAATATTGGTTCTGAATCGGTTCGGGAAAATCGTGTCTTAGAAATTCCAATTTTTGACAATAAGAACAACACGAAAGAATTAACTAAAACAAGCAAATAACTTATTCCAATTGATAACATGGCTGAAAAGGAGAAAACCACTCTTACCTCTTTTGTGGAAAAAAATGCACATATGCTGATTAATTCTATCGAAGTGGTTCTTCCTATTGAGGAGGTCCCGGAAGGTTGGAAAATGGTGCACAAAAATAAGAAACCTATTGCCAAGAATATCAGTACTCCACCTAGATGATTATTGTTTTGTTGCTCGAGTGTAATTGTTGTTTCATTGCAGATTTGTTGTTTTTTTCTCTACTGCTTTAATTTTGGTATGTCACCGCAGCTTATTTGTTGTGCATCAGCTATTTTTTAGCTAATCTATTGTTGATTTGGTTTATTTTGTGCAAGCGATTTCCTTCTTCTAGGTGTTTATGTTCTATCTTGATTTTGATCATTTTATTATGCTTTCATTGTTAAATTATGGCTATTTTAGCCTTCTTGTACAAGGGTATAGTCCTTTTCAAAAAACTATTTACCCATAATAAAAAAAAGAATACATATATATATAATTTAAATATTCCCTTAATTGTATATAATTATAATTGGTGCAAGTATGTAAACTTATAAAAAGGATTGTATAAAAAGATATGTATTTAAAATTGTATACATATTTTCTTTTGTGCCTTTACTATAAGTAAGTTTCCAATCCAAACTTAGATATGTTACAAATATAAAGAATATATAGATGTGATAAATTCATATCTATTCATGTATGTAGGATAGTTGGAACCATTTCCCTTGTAAAAATTGATTATAGATTAACTCAAATAATTCCTTTTACATATATACAACTTAGAGAAAAAATAAAATATCACACACTAAAATACAATTCCTTTTCCATTTTAGGCTTACCAACAATAGAACAAAGAACTCAACATTAATTTCTTTACAACAACATCTTTATTTTCTAAACAATACATATTGCAACTTTGAATAAAATCAAAATTTGGGAACATTTCATTTCCAATAAACAATACAACTTAACCTTTCTACTTTCACTATAAAATTGCAAATTTTAATAAATTAAGCATACAAGGCCCTCTTTGATAATACAAGATTTACAAAATTCCACTCTAAAAGGAAATAATATGGTCATATTAAAACATTGAGGTTCTTCCAAAAGTACAAACTCACATCTTCATTTCAATGTCTTTTCCCAAACTTCATAGTTTCAATTTTGTAGCTCTTCAACTCTTCAAATATTGACTCACAACACAAAGAAAGGGGTATAGGCCATGTTGTCCACCAAATAAGAGGATAATCCATCCTCCTTATTGTCCCCCAAGCCCCAACATAAGATCAATGGGGAGTATAATACAACTTTGACAACTTTAAGATAATGGCTTCTACAAAACAAACATTCCACAATAACAACACATTCAACTAAACACACAAAACATTTTTTTCAAACTTTCCAACAACACATAGGCTTGACAACAAGTTGAAAGGAGCAAGGAATATGGGAACCAACTCCATTTTCTTCCCAAGTGATATAGGAGTTCCACCCAATAGCCTCGATGTGCACATCACAAAACACTATATATATATATATATCCTTTTCTCTCCCCATAGTTAGAACTACTATTCACATTGCCTCCAAAATGCATGCCTCACAATTCCATTTTCCGTCCCCAATGGTCCCATAATTCCATCACCCACACCCTTCTTAAGGCAAGCTACACAACCCCAATATATCACATTGACAACACTCATGCAAATACTAATACAATCAAAATTTTAACATATTTTTTCATAAATTAAGAAATAGAAAAAGTGGAAATCCTACCTCTCCATTAAGCTTCCAAAAATATTCACTTAAACAAGCTTTCAACACCTTCAAACCAAGCACAATCCAAAATGCAACTCCAAAAAGACTCCAAGCATGGACCTCAAGACCCAATTTCAAAAGTGCAAGAGAACAAAATAAGACAAGTAACAGAAATTCATTCAATAAATAGAAAAGGGAGTTGAGGATAATGAGGTGGATACATATAGGATGCCACTTCATCATCCCTCTATTCCAAATCACAAGTCAACACAGCAAACCCAATGGAATAAATGAACATGTTAGATTTCTGACATGCAAACATGACTCTCTAACATGCACTCCATGCCTTTCAAGGAAAAATTACGTGTGGTAAGTAGAAAAGCACAATTATTTTCTCTTTCAAAATCAACAAATGCATTAAAATGGTTGAAATAAGCCCCATACTTTAAAAGTATGGTTGGTAGAAGAGTTTGAGATGTAAAGGACAAGGTTAACTTGTCCATCAAGTCTCAAAAAGTGACCTACAAGGCAAAATCCGAGATTGGGAAGGGAAGAAGAGTACACAACACCTAAATGCAATTAATTCAATCTACATCAAGCACAAATCAAGGGTTATCTACTCTATTTATTACCCACATATTGATTCTTCCTTTTAGTTTAAAATTTAAGTTCAATTAGGTAATTAAGACACATTAACAAATTCTAATAAAGTGACTAAATTTTCTGAATAATTAAATGCATGCACCATAAAATAAAGCACACAAAATTAAAAGAAAGGAACATTATACCCCATGTCCACATATATGAGGTCACCCCCCATGGGAAATCTCCTAAAAAGTCATGCAATTACAAAACATATACATTAGACACAAGTTTTCAAATTTTACCATGTTGCAAAACACCCAACATTCACAAAAAATTAAGACACAAGTTTCAGTGTATAATGATATAGTTTTCCGACAATCACAAAAAATAATAATTTTTTTTCTGTCAAGGCCATATCAATATGTCATGGAAATCAATGAACATAAAACATCCATCATACATTCCTTAGCATACATCAAGCAATACAACATGTTGGTGCTCAATTTGATCTCACCCCATTTGTCCTTGAAATTCTTCAATTTGTTGGTTCTGTCATGTTTTCTATCTCCCCGTATTGATGCATGAAAACTTTTTCCTCCATTTTGTTGCCATGATGAGTCCCTTCCTTTGGTCAAGGATTAATTTAAGTCCATAATCTGTTTCCCATTCCTCTGTCCATGTGGAAGAATTGTAACTTGGGCATAAACTCAGGTTTTTTCCCTTCCTTCCATTTTTCCATAGTCACATTTTGTTTTTCGTGTCAATTTTTGTTCCAATACCTATGGAAAAGTTGTCGTTTCTAATTGGATGTGGCTTAGAAGATCACATTTGGGAATTATATAATTTCCAAATTCTATGTCCTTAAAGAAATATTCATTTCCAGGTGCAAATGGTGATTTTCCTGCATTTTACTGTTTGACATTTGTGTTTTCCCCATCAAATTTATATCGTAGCATCTATGGAAACATGGCCCTTTCTGGTTAGATATGGCTCAGCAGGGCACTTTGAAACTCTAGGGCCATTTCAACTCAAGTTTTGTCCACGTGGAGGGCCGATGCTCATTTGAAAATTCACCTCTTGGTTTGACCTTTGGAGTTGCGTTGGGGAGACATGTGGAGGTTTCCAGTTCCTTACTAAGACTTAGACATTTTTTTTCATACGGCTGGTGCAGCTTTATCAGAAACAATGGAAACTTGAAGGCTTCCACTCACTCTACCTTTCCTTGGACTTTTCAATAGCCAAGGAAAACTGTCTCGGACCCTTCACACATGGTGCCTTCCGTCGATCCTTCAAATTTTTCAACAACTCTATCAGACTGAGACACGTGGCAAGCTTGTGCTTGTTTGGGGTATCCAATTTTGTGGATCATACCAAAGGTGTGCCAAGGTGACACGTGGAGGCTTCCACTAGCTCCCTTTTTACTATGATTTTTTTTCAAGGCCAAAATGCATTTTTCATGGGCCCAGGACACGTGGAAGGCCCACGCTTGTTTGGAAACTTGCCTCTTTACCTCACCTTTACAATTGCACCAAGAAAACAAATTGACGACTCTAATCTAAAGTTGAGAAGGGGCATAATCAAAGGTTGTTGTGCATTGCATTTGTTTTTCTACCATTGTTTCTCCAAGACTCTTGAAGATGCAAATACGCACTATTTTTCATCATTTTTGATGAAATTCCTCATCTTTTTTATTTGCAAAGTGCCATTGAATGGATTTAGAACTTAATTTGTGAGTCAAACGATTGTTAAGGTTGATATTTTGAAGTTTTAATTACTGAGGGACTTGCAAAATCATGAATTACCAGAGAAGCTGGATGCAGGACAGAGTTGCAAAGGAAAGAGAGGGAAAAGGATGAAAAAGGTGTTACCTTGAGGGTGAAAAGGATTACTTGCCAGATCCAGATGTACAAAGCCTTCGAAAAATGATTAAAACACGGATTTCTTGCATGACAGAATAAAGAGAATTATTAGAAGGGCTTGTTATCCAAAATTCATCCCTCGAGGTAATTTTGATAATATACATAAAATTATTCAATCCAGAGAAAGTAGATTGATTCAATGCCCAAAATCATGTTTTGGGGGTCCCCTTCACTTCTCTCTAACTTCCCCATCTAGAAAGAAAACCCAAGAAGTTAGTGAAAATTTAAAAAATCCAAAAATTGAAGTCGCAAGCTTGTTTTAATGCATTGTGGGTTTGGAGGCTGCGGATTGTACTAGTGCGGATCATACCAAGGTTCATTGTACTAGGTTTGGAGCCGAAATATAAAGAAATTGGCTAAATAAGATATTTGTGTCCTAGACCGCACAAGTTCAACAGGGACACGTGGGGCGTGCATTGCCAAAATCGCCACAGGTAAAGAAAATCAGAAAAAGTGGAATTTTTTGGTCCAGACAGTTTGTTGGACATCTGGGACACAGGTATGAATGGGACATGAAAATCTAATTTTTCTACAAGTCATTGCATTTCAGGTGGCGTTGAGATATGTTCCAGGGATAGTTGGGACAAAAGTACGCACAAGACGCGCAAAGGTGAAATAGTCGCAGAAAGAACCATATGTTGCAGAGAATGTGGATGTTAACGACCCTCACGGACCAGTCAATAGAGGATGCGTGGGGACAAGGAATCCCGAATCAGGTGGTGCGGAGATTTTTTTCCAGAACAGCCGGGACGCGTGGACCCAATTTTTCTTAAATAGCCGCAATGAAGAGAAAAGTCAATGTTTGACCTCCTGAACTTCAAACAGCCATAACTTTTGACTCGGAACTCTGATTTTCATAAAATTTGACTTTATGGAATGAGCACAATGTCCTATGCATAAAAAAATATATTTCTTAGTTTTGATGATGGTATATATTTTAAAATAAAATAAACATATTCAGCTCCAGTCAATTAACGCTCATTCCTGTCAAATGACAGAAAATGCCTAGTAGACCCAAAATAGCTCAACGAAATCACATGAAATTTGTACCATTAGAATCGTGGCTTCGAGCCCAAAGAAAAAAAATCAATAAATTTTGGATTTTATGACAAAAGAGATGAATATTTTTCATTAAATGTGGTCGGGTTCATTACAGTGTTTTATTTGGTATTTGGGAGTGCAATTAAGAGGCATTGTCATCATTCTTTCTTTGCTGCAGCACCTAGGATAATATGTAGAGCCTTTTGCAAGTAACATACAATCATTTCACTCCATTTAATGCCTCTTACAAGTGGATGAAGGATAGATTTTACGATTTCCATTTTCCCCTTCTCTCTCTCTCTTCCATTTTTCTATAAATTGGAGTGTTAGGCTCATTGTAAAGGAGGTAGTTTTTTGTTGTAACAAAGATTTGTCAAAATTGCTTTGTAAATCCAATGTGCTATAGACCCTTGTAGTGGACTCCTAGCATGGTGATCCCAGCCCTTATCTTGTAATAGATTGAACTGTGCATATCGTGAAGCAATAAAATACAAGTTTATGGATGCATCTTCCCATACTATGTTTGTTTGCACTCTTCTTTCCCTTTCAACCTTCATTACAAGAATTTTGTGTCTATTTTTATGCTCTTGTAAGGATCCATTATTATTGTGTATGTTTGAGATGTTGTTGTGAATGTATTTTTCTAGATTGTGGAGAAATGTCATCACCCCTTCTAGTGTGTACTTTGCTTCTATATCTCATATATTGGAAGACTACTCTCACACCCCTCCTTTTTTGGTGCATCACCGATGTAGTGTAGGCTTTAATTTTTTATGCATTCTCTCTCCTTGGTCCCTTAGAAATTTAGATTAGGGCAATTATTTTTCCTGCATTAGAGTAAATTGTAGCAGGTAGTTTAGGAGCAAGAACCAGCTTTCTCTGGAGGTCTATCTCAAGTACGAAGTCCCACAACTTGGAGATAGTACCCATGTTATCCAATCACATCATGAGCTCAAGTATATGCACTTGTGTAAACATAAGGGTGTTTTGATTCGTTAATAATAGGGCTATCAACAAATTGTGGCATGGCATCCTAGTCATTAGTCAAGGGTCTGGGAAATGTGATCAGTTCATGATTTGTCAAATTGGCAACTTTTTGTTGCAAATTTGTTAAATGTTGCTTTCCGAGAAAAATTGGTAACAAGCAAAGGTCCCTCTAATATTTTTTTTTGGGGGTAAATTTTGGGATGATTGAGCAAGTAAAATGTATAAATGCAATGAGAATACTTTTGCAAAAGGTCGGGGGTTAAGTTCCAAAGAGAAAATTTAAGAGAGCCCATCTTCCTAAGAGACCAATCCGAGAAACCTGTTAATTTCCTTTGTTTTAGATTTCAATCACATCAAAGTGGTTGTGAGTGTATAACCATTGACAAGATATGAGACTGTTCAAAGAAAATTCCCCTTGCTGATGAATCTAAGCAATTTCGAGTTAATTTGTGTCAATATTTGAGCAATATGTTTATGCTTTATTTCGGAATGTCTATAAGTAGTTTTTCTTATTCCTATTACAATCTTGTGTTAAAGTCCCTCTGAATCACACATGATCTCATCCCTGTGACAGTTTAATGGGATTTGTAGTTTCATTTCAAGAAGAGGCTTCATCTTGGAATGAGATGAACAATTTAAAATCACTTCACTAACATTTGTTAATAAAGATTGTCTATAAACCTTTGAGTGTATCTTTGGTGTGAGTAACCATGGGTATTTGATGTTTTATTGATTCTTTATCTCGAGCCTTTGTGTTAAATTCTTAGAGATTGTGTGAAACCATGCAAATCTGGGCCTCCATTGATGCACATCTTCTGGTTAAAGGAATATTTTAGGTATTCCGAAGCTTTATGTCATTTAGCTTTCCAATTGTTTTGAAGTCTCTCAAAGATTTCATATAATCAATTTTATCTTGCTTAATGTCCAACCAAAATTACTCAAAAATAATGAATCCATCCTTAACTACCCCTGTTTTCCATGTGTGTCCACAAATGTATAAATTCTACTGCTAAAATACGCAGAAGCAATCAGGATTCCATAATGTATTTAGTAACCTTGGCCATGTCTAAGAAATATCACCATTATTTCGAGGTGACAACTCACAAGAGTTAAATTATGGTGCATTGATAATATTTTCCTAGGGTCCCCTTTTAGATTCATGCAAAGAAGGATATATTTTTTATCCTTCACCGACAGAGGTTAAAAAATGGTTCCACTCACCCTGGTCTAAAGACATGGCCTAAATAAGTGAGGATAGATCAAATAATGAAGGTGTTATCCATTTCTCTGATGCCCGAGTGAGAAAGATTCATAAAAATTCCCACCCCGGCTATAAAAGAAATCATTATAAGATGTATCTGTCTCTCATTATCTTGCTAAATCTTTGATGCTGCTCAGTTTCTAAGGAAGAATCAATTTTGATACCAACACTAGAATGGAGGTGTTTTTGGGGAACTAATTTTCATTTCCGGGGATTATATGAGCTCCGAGATTTATTTGTGAGGCAACAAAACCAGAATAATGCCGTTTCTGGGTAATCATTTTATGTTTCTGGTGATTATTTGATCTCTAAGATTTATTTGTGTGGTAAAAACACCAGAATGGCTCCATTGCCAGGGAACTGATTTACGTTGTTAGGGATTATTTAATCTCTGAGATTTATTTGTACGGAAACAACATGAGAATGACGCTATTTCTAGGGAACTTATTTTCATTGCCAGGGATTATTTGAGTTCCAATATTTATTTGTGCAGAAACAACACCATAATGGTGCCATTTTAAGGGACTATTTGTACAAAGGTGTACATATACCAACCTTGTTAATGCTTATTACAAATTTTAAAGTGCAAATATGTTGTTAAAATGTCATCTTGTGTCCCAATTTGTAAGAAATGAGAAAAGTTACAATTTCTATGTGTAATATTTCTCATTTCTGTTGGTTTTTTTCACTAAGTTTACATCAACAATGTTAAATATGGGTAAAGGAAGGTCATATCTGCAAATATTTTCATGAATTTATTGTTGACAGACCAATTTTATTGCATTTGCACAACTAAGGTGAAAATCCTTAATGGTGACTCCGTGTTGAATGATTTTTTTATAAAATGCCAGTGTCTTAACCTCTGTCAATTAGAATTTATCACTAATTTTACAAAGCTGGAAGGAAGAAGATATTTCTTCACCAGAGACCCTTTCAGAAAGTTGTTTCTAGAGCTGGGAAAGATGAATTCAGAAGGAAGAAGAATCTTGAAAGTTGATGGAGATCAGAAATCAAGAATAGAGTTATCAATTGTGGAAACTGATCAGCCTGTCATTGAAGATTGCCATACTTTCTCAAGTGCTTCTAAATCAGGTAGTATTTTTGTAGATATGAATTCTCCAACTAGAGAGGGTCCTTTTTTATTTGAAAAATTTATATCTCATTTTTTCCCTGTGTTCTCCAAAGCTGATAGGATCATCCAAGAAAAAGATCTAGAGAACATACCTTCTGAGAATTGTATTCCTGTGCTCCAAAGACCCCTCACTCCTCATCATTATGTTTCTCCTATAATATCACCTCCCCAAAACAATATGGCCCAGCGCCCACCTAGACCTCTGTTTGTTGTGAATACTTTTTGTCCTACAGATTTTAGAGGTATGGCTAGGTATCCAAATGTTATGCCCCAAGATTGTAGAAATAGATTGCCTAAATTTCAAGGAAATAATGCCATTACTGGGGATCAACAATTAAATCTTTTTGTCAATATGATGGAAGACTTTGAGATCGAATTTGAGGATGTGTACATAAATTTATTTATTCATACTCTAGAGGAGGATGCACGGGACTGGTATAAATCTTTTCCAGAAAATTCCATTGATTCATGGAAAAATATGAAGAATTCTTTTAGATTATTGTATGGAGATAAAACAAACCCTATATTTATTTTATTATAATTTTAAAATATAAAAAGGAATCCTAATGATTCTATTCATGACTTCACTAAAAGGTTCAATAAAACCCTAAATAGGCTACCCATGATCCTAAGGCAAAGTGATGTTTCTTTTTTAATAAAATACTCTGATGCTTTTGATAAGAAAGTTTCCTATTATTTAAGAGACAAGATCCCAACAACATTGAGGCAAGCCTTCACCATGGCTTTACATATTGAAAACAATAATAAAGCAGTTGGTAAGCCTCCTAAGAGGGAAGGTATTAAGCTGATCAATCCAGAGAAGCCTCACTCAAGTAAATTTGTGGATCTAGAGGAGGTTACGAAAACTTTGGCCAGATATGTTAAAGAAATATCCTAAAAACTAGCTAGAGAAGAGAAGGGGATTGGAAAAGGTTCCCAAGGTCAGCATAGGCCACAAGGTAAAGAAATATTTTCTAATCATCCTAGAGGTGATCAAATATTTTATGACAGAGGAAAAGGACTCTTGGGATCAGGAAATAGACAACCCCAAGCCCGTGAGAATAGAATTTTTCCTGATCCTTTGAATACTAGAGTTACTTCTATGGAAGAGGGAAATGAAATTGAGTGGTATGATAGATGCTTCTTGCCACATGCTCCATGTGATGAACACAAAGAAGTTGAGGAAGTTGACGATGACACTGATGATGGTGTGTGCATGATGGGGTGATATATAATCTCACAATAAGGAAAAACTTCGACTGAATTAAACAGTGCAAGAACTACTACTGAGTTTTGGGATTGCATCGACCAGGTATCACCCCTTCCTCCATCTCATACTTTTGAAATAGGTATGGTACAATATTTTGAATTTCCTAGTAATGATTTTGAATACTTAAGGGCAATAATGATTAAAAAGTATGATGGAGGAATCCCTTCTAAGGAGGATAGGAAGTTGTTAATGAATGTTGTTGTTGGCCATGAAAAGGAATATAACACTAGGAGTAAAGTTGTTAAAGGGGTAGGGCCTCAGGTTAAACCAAAAACTTTAGTTCTCACCAATATCTCAAAAGAAACTCATAAGAAAGATACATCTGGAAAAATCCTTCTTTCCCCAAGCATAACTGGTATCCCTGCCCATGCTCAGACCATGAAAAATCCTTTTTTGTCAGATGATTTTGTCAGTCTTCCTCCAAATTCTACTTTTTCCAAATACGTTCCTTATGACATTTCCCAAGTCTTCAATCAGATCAAGATTTCTATTCCAATTTTTGAACTACTTAGGATACCTGAGCACAAGAAAAGGGGCTTTGAGTATTTGGGATTAAAAGAAGAAAATATTACCCAAGGCAGAAATGTAAACAATGTTGAGACTCCTACCATTTCAGATTTGAAAAAACCTCAAGTACTAGAAGAACTAGATTAGCCGCCTAAAGTATATTTGGGAACATCCTTAGTTGAGTCCCAGCTGGATGTAGATCCATTTTTCATCACTCTGATTATTAAGGACATGATATTACACAATTGTATGTTTGATTCTGGAGCATTATGCAATGTTATGCCTCTTGAGGTCATGAATGAATTAGATATAAAAGTGACAACCTCTTATGAGAAGTGCACCACCATGGATTCTAAAGAGGTGCCAGTGGTTGGATGTGTCAAGGGTATGATAGTGCAACTTGCAACTTATCCAGGAAAGAACTTAAAATTAGATGTTATTCCTGATTGCCCTGCCAAATGGGGAATGTTGTTATCAAGAAAGTGGGATGCCAGTGTGGGTGGTAGTGTATAAATGGATATGTCTTTTACCACTATACCTATTGAGGGAAGCCTTGTAAATTTTTATTGTGAAAAGAAGATGCTAAATATCATTGAGGATCCCAATAATGCTTGTGATGAAGTGTTATATACTGGCACTGATGCAGATAAATTTGTTGGATTTCCTAATGGTAAAGAGCGCAAAATTAATCAATGCAAGTCTCCTAATCAAGTAGTTTCTCCTTGGAATCTATTGTTTGATGGGGCTTGCTCTAAATTTGGAAATGGCGTTAGTATTTTTCTGATATCTCCAGGCCAGGAAGAGTTTATTTTGTCTTTTACACTCAACTTGGAGTGCACTAACACTATTGATAAATATGAAGCATTGTTATTGGGTCTAAGAATTGCTTGGAAATATGGTATTAGAAACATCATTGCTAAAGGAGATTCATCGTTAATTGTCAAATAGGTTAGAAAGCTGTATGCAACAAAAAATCAAAGAATGAAGCAACATAAGCTTGCAGTTTGGGATTTCATTGAGATGTTTGACTCCTTCAACATAGTACAATCATGATAGGAAGTACAATACTCTAGTAGATAAATTGTCCGTATTGGTGTCCATATTTGAAAATTATACTTCATCCCCATATTGTGATTATAATATTGAGGTATTTACTAGAACACCTATTCTTGACAATGTTAAACACTAGAAAGTATTCGAAGATGACGTCGAGGTGTAAATGTTTTTACAGAACCAAGGATAATTTACTGATCAATGTATAGATTAGGAACCAATGGTTTGTGTGGCTGATGGAAAGGAGACTCTATTTGGCAAAGACATCATTTAGTTGAAGACTAATACTATCCCCAGAGGTTTGCTGACACTTGAATCAAAATTTGATAATGCTGATTACATTGCCAATAGACCCATGTTGGCCTCAAGCGATGTTGAAGAGAACGACATGGGCACGAAGGATAAACCACGTATGATCTGGTTAGGTAGAAATCTGAGCAACGAAGAAAATCAGCTGTATGTTCAATTGTTGAAGAAATACCAGGACTACTTAACATGGTTGTATTCTAAACTGAAAGCCTACAAAGAGTATATTTTTGAGTACAAAATTCCCTTAGAAGCTTCTACCAATCCGTTTAGGAAAAAACAGAGGCCAATCAATCCACTTCTTTCCTTGAAGACTCAATAAGAATTGAAAAACTTGATGGATGGAGGAATCATATAGCTTACAAGGTACTTATCATGGGTTGCAAATTTGGTACAAGTTAGAAAGAAGAATGGAGATATAAGGCTATGTGTGGACTTTAGAAACATGAATAGAGCATCAATGAATGATAACTACCCTCTGTCAAATATGGACAATATGTTATAATTGGTCATTGGTTCATAATTGTTATCCACTTTGGATGGTTTTTATGGATATAACTAGGTAGTTGTGAAGGAATCAGAGTGAATGAAGACTGACATTACCACTCCTTGGGGAACATATGTGTATGTCAGAATGCCTTTTGGTCTAATGAATGCTAGAGCCAATTTCCATAGAGAAATGGATATAGCTTTCTCTGACTATATTAATGATTTCATTGTTGTATATCAAGATGATGTGATTGTTTTCTCCAGAAAAAGGAGTGACCACCTGCAACACTTAGAAAAAATGTTGTTTAGATGCACGGAGTATGGTATTTCACTAAATCCCAAGAAGTACGATTTAGGAGTTTAGAAAGCAAAGTCACTTGGACACATTGTGTCAAAGGAAGGTGTCATGATTGATCCTCAAAGGGTAGAGACCATCAGAAAAGTCCCCATTCCAAGAACCAAGAAGGTAATTCAATGCTTTTTTGGGCAGATTAATTTTATTAGGAGATTTATCTCCAACTTTGCTGAACTAACTATCCCAATCACTAGTATGCTAAATAAAGGTCAAATTATCAAATGGGAAGAATCAACTATTCAATATTTTGTTGGAATTAAAGAATCATTTAAAAATTCCCATGTTTTAGTAGCTCCATATTATAAGAAGGATTTCCAAATGTTTTCTTTTTCTTCAGATAATACTATTACATTTGTGTTGTTTTAGAAGGATGGTGAGGGAGCTGAAAGACCAATTTCCCTTCTCAGTAAGGCATTACAAGGAGCTGAGCTAAAATATACTATCATGGAGAAGCATTCATTTTCTCTGGTAAAAGTAACAAAGTTCTTTAGGCCATATATTCTGAGTTCCAAAATCATTTCTTATGTTCCCCACACCATGGTGAAAGATATCCTATCATAAATGGAGGTCTCAAGCAAGAGATGATGATGGGTAAACAAATTGCAAGAGTATGATATGGATATCTAAAAAAATAAATTGGTTAGAAGTTTGGACTTGGAAAAACATATGGCAGAGAGAAATATGTAAACAATTGAGGTAAATGAAGTTGAATAGGAAAGAATGAATGTCCTTGCAAAACTGATAAATTATGAATGGTACAAGGAAATAATTTTTTATCTCAAACATCTACAATGCCCTAAACATTTGAGTAGGAATCAGAAAAGAGCACTTAAGCTAGCTTCCCAAAAATATGTCATTACTGATTTTGGGTTAGCTAGGAAGAACCCTGAGGGAGTTCTCTTAAGATGCATTACTGAAAATGAAACCGCTAAGATAATTGTTGATCTCTATGGAGGTGTTTGTGGGGGGCATTTTACAGGGAGAGTAACAACCCATAAGATATTAAGGGTTGGTTACTGGTGGCCAATGCTCTTCAAAGATACAACTCTATTGGTGAGAAGATGTGAAAGTTGCCAACGCTTTTCCGGAAGACTAAAAGATTCAGTCTCCCTTCCTTTACAACGTGTATTAGTTGAAGCCCCATTTAGGAAATGGGAAGTGGATTCAATTGGGGAAATTTCTAACCCTTCAAGTGTAGGTCATAAATGGATACTAGTGGAAATAGACTACTTCACTAAGTGGGTAGAAGGAATCCCCACCCAGAAAGCAACTCACAAAATTGTCATGGAATTTATCCTGAAATATATCATATACAGATTTGGGGTACCTGAAAAAATAGTTATTAATAATTCCATGAGATTTCAAGCTAAACCTTTGGGGGCTATGTGCCACGAATATGGGATCAATTTTCCATATGCTTCCAATTATAATCCCAAAGGAAATGAACAAGAAGACTCGAACAATAAAAATATGTTGAAAATAATTAGAAGAACTTTGGAGTTGAACAAAAGGAAGTAGGGTGAGAATTTTAAGTTTGTTGTTTGGGCTGATTGAATCACTGTTAAATGATCTACTAGAAAAATCCCATTGAGTTGGTGTATGGAACTCAAGCTCTACTTCCCCTACATATGCAATTGTCTTCTTTTCAATTTCTTCAACAATTGGAAGATCAAGAGGTTAGTGCCATGATGCTTGCATAAATGAGATTCTTGAGTTAGATGAAGAAAGAATGACATTCCATTAGAGGCATGTGAAATTCAAAGAAAAAATGAAGAATTTGTTTGATAATAAGGTGACTCCAAGAGATTTCAGTGTGGGAGATTTTGTGTTATTATGGAATAACAAGAACAAGGATAAGGGAAAACATGGAAGTTTTTATGCATTTTGGATGGGCCCTTATTCAATTGACATTCGAATTAGTGTACATAATTTCTTCTTAAAAGACTTAGATGGGGAATTGCTTGAATTTCCTATTAATGGAAAGAATTTTGAAACATTTCCTTGATTGATTTCTCTGAATCAAGGTATACTCCTTTGTACAGTGTATAGTATTTTGGTTTCTTTTTGCTTTCATGTTTTTTTGGTTTTATTTGTCTTGGTATTTGGCGGCCATTTTGTTGGTTTCTTGGTTCATCCTTGAGGGAGTTGGTTATTATTGTTTTTCTCTGCAAGCTTGTTCTTTGACTCCATTGCCCAATGGTTTATTTTTGGCTCTTGGTTTGCTATTTTTTCTTTTGGAACTCGCAGGGAGTGCCCATCCCTAAGTTGGAGATTATGTTGGTGCTCAATTTTATCTCGACCCATTTTTCCTTGAAATTATTCAGTTTTTGGGATTTGTCATGTTTTCTATCTCCCTATATTGATGCATAAAAACTATGTCATTGATTTGGTTTCCATGATCAGTCACTTCCTTTGGTCGAGGATAACTTTAAGTCCAGATTTTTTTTTCTGTTCCTCTATCCATGTGGAATAATTTGTAACTTGGGCGTAAACTAGGGTTTTTTCCATTCCTTCAAATTTTTCCACAATCACGTTTTGTTTTCCCTGTCAACTTTTGTCCCAATACATGTTGAAAAGTTTTCCTTTCTGATTGGACGCAACTCAGCGGATCACATTTGGGCCTTATATCATTCCAAAATTCTTTTTACTTAAAGAAAGATTCGTTTCCGGGTGTAAATGGTGATTTTTCTGCATTTTACAGTTTAACGGGTGTGTTTTCCCCATTAAATTTATATCTTAGAATTTATGGAAACATGGCCCTTTTTGGTTGGATGCGGTTTGGAAGGGAACTTTGAAAATCTAAGGCCTACTTTAACTCAAGTTTTGTCCACGTGGAGGGCCAATACTCATTTGAAAATTTGTCTCTTGGTTTTTTTACCTTTGGAGTTGCGCCGGGGAGACACATGGAGTTTTCCACTACCTTGCCAAGACTTAGAATTTTTTTCATGTGGTCGGTGTAACTTTGTTGGACCATGGACACATGGAGGCTTCTGCTCACCTTGCCCTTACTTGGAATTTTCAATGGCCAAGGAAAACTATCTCAAACCCTAGACACACGGTGCCTTCTGCTGATCCTTCAACTTTTTCAACAACTTTGTCAGACTAAGACACATGGCGTGCCCATGCTTGTTTGTGGTCTCAAATTTTTTTGATGATACCAAAGGTGTGCCAAGGAGACACGTGGAGGCTTTCGAAGGCTCCCTTTTTACTAAGATTTTTTTAAAAGGGAAAAAGGTGTTTTTCTTAGGCCCAGGGCATGTGGAAGGCCCGCGCTTATTTGGAAACTTTCCTCTGTACCTCACCTTTCTAATGACACCAAGAAAACATGTGGATGGATATAATCTAACTTTGAGAAGGGGAAGAATCAATGGTTTCTATGCATTTCATCGGTTTTTCCACCATTTTTGCTCCAAAACTCCTTGAGATATGAATACGCACTATTTTTTTATCATTTTTGATGAAATTTCGTGTCGTTTTTTCTGTAAAGTACCATTGAATGGATTTAGAACTTAATTTATGAGTCAAAGGATTGTTAAGTTTGATATTTTGAAGTTAGAATTACTCAGGCACTTGCAAAAACGTGAATCACCATAGAAGCTAGATGCAGGATAGAGTTGTAGAGGAAAGAGAGGGAAAAGGATGAAATAATGGAGGTTGCAGGTGAAAACGATGAAAAAGGTGTTGCCTCGAGGGTGAAAAGGATTCCCTGTCAAATCTAGTTGTACAAAGCCTCTGGAAAATGATTAAAATCAGGATTTCTCACAAGATAGAATAAAGAGAATGATTAGAAGGACTGTCAAAAATTTGTGGCATGACATCCTAGTCATTAGTTGAGGGTCTGGGAAATGTGATTAATTCATGATTTTTCCAACTAGAAACTTTTTGTTGCAAATTTGTAAAACATCATTTTCTAAGAGAAATTGGTAACAAGCTAAGGTACCTCAAATATTCTTCTGTTTGGGGGGGAAATTTAGGATAAGTGAGTAAATAAAACGTATAAATGTAATGAAAATACTCTTGTAAAAGGTCATGGTTTGAGTTCTAAATAGAAAATTTGAGAGAGTCCATCTTCCTGAGAGACTAATTCGAGAAACTTGTTAATTTCCTGTGTTTTAGATTTCAATCATGTCAAGCTGGTTGTGAGTGTATAACCATTGACAAGCTCTGAGAATATTCAAAGAAACTTTCCCCTACTGATGAATCTAAGCAATTTCGAGTTAATCTGTGTCAATCTTGGAGCAATATGTGTCTAATTTATTTCATATTGTCTGCAAGTAGTTTTTCTTATTCCTATTGTAATCTTGTGTTAAATTCCCTCCGAATCACACAGGATCTCATCCCTATTACAGTTTCGTGGCATTTGTAATTTCATTTCAAGAAGAGCCTTGATCCTGCAATGAGATAAAAATTTAAAATCACTTCACTATCATTTTTTGATAAAGATTTTTTGTAAGCCTTCGAGTGTATCTTAGGCATGAGGAACTAGTGGTCTTTGATGTTTTATTGAGTCTTTAGCTTGAGAATTCATGTTAAATTCTTGGAGATTGTATTAAACCATAAAAATCTGGGCCTCCATTGATGTACACCTTCTGGTTGAAGGAATATTTTAGCTATTCCCAAGCTTTCTGCTATTTATATTTCCAATTGTTTTGAAGTCTCTCAAATATATGGTATAATCAATTTAATCCTGCTTAATCTCTTACAAAAATTACTCAAAAATAATGAATCCATCCTGAACTACCCCTGTTTTCCCTGTGTGTCCACATATGTATAAATTATACTACTAAAATATGCAAAAGTAATCAGGATTTCATAATTTATTTAGTAACCTTAGCCCTATCTAGGAAATATCACCATTCTTTAGAAGTGACAACTCGAGAGAGTTAATTCTAGTGCATTGATCATATTCTCTCAGGGTCCTCTTTCATATTTGTGCAAAGAAGGATATCTTCATTCTCCTTCACCAACAGAGGTTATAAAATGGGTCATCTCACCCTGGTCAAAAGAGTGACCTAAAGAAGTGAGGATAGATCAAATCCTTAATGAAGGTACTATCTATTTCTCTAATGCTTGAGTGAAAAAGAGTCAGAAAAATCCCCTCTTTAGCTACAACATGACTCATAATAAGATCTGTCTGTCTCTCAGTGTCTTGATAAATATTTGATGCTTCTCGGTTTCCAATGGAGAATCAATTTGGATACCAACACAGCACACACATAAATATGTCAATTAACATCAGTGTATAACGTGGCTAAATCATTATCATCAAATCTATTATTTTTTATCAATTATTTGCAATTCACTTAAAACTTCAATCTACTTTAGTAAATAATTTACAATCATCAATAATCCAATTTCACATTCTACAAAGTTAGGAAATTCCCTATATCTATTGCGAATCCTAACTACCAAATACAATTAACAACATATTACCAATCCCTAATACCATCATATTTTTAGAAATTCATAAAATCAATGAGAATGCGTGGTTAGTCCAATACTCTGGATATACTCAATATGTCAAAAATCAAATCTCAGTATATAACAAGTGACCATTCTAGATTATCATCATATATATAAATGGCCAACCAGATCCATAATACATACATACAATCGAAAGTAACAATCGGAACATAATAGTAATCATGATGTCCCTTATATCTTATTAATATGCTAACTAAAATATATGACAATAAGCTCCATGTCTCTAATCAACTGAAATTAAAATCATACTACAATCAATATTGAAGAGGAATTGGCATTACATCCTGCTCCCCTTAGATTTGACTTCCTCTTGCAAGTCGCAGAAAGAGGTAGGAAACCAAAGCATATGAATAGAAATCACACCTTTCACGTAATTTCTTTATTTTTAGTAAAAGTGGGTTCCTAGAACCCAAGTTTGGTCCAATGCTATTCAAAAAAGAGAAGGGAGGTTATTAGGCAAATATTCTAAACCTCCTCCTCCAACAAGGTTACAAACTTTTAATTTTACAAAGTAAACTCTACGAGGTTAACCAAGTTACAAAATTCAGCATTTAAACAGGGATTTTCCAATGGAATCCTAAAGAATATAAACCAAGTTCAATGAATAATAGGAAGGGTTATGCACATGCGAGGTCTAAGTAGTCACATATAGGTGAAACACATGAGGAAAGGGAAGGTAAAATATCGATTTAGGTTGAATTATACTTCAACGTTAATTATTTAGACAAGTTTTAACAACTCCCAATCATGACCCACAATTTTACACAAGGAACACAACTACTCATAGGTTTAGCAAATTTAGGACCACACAAGAAGAGGTTTGACAACAACAAAAATTCCTAAATTAGCAAAAGCATTTACAAGGATGTAGACTATTCATTGGAAGCACTTTTATAACTCGAAAGGATTAAATTAGATTTTCATGGTAGTACTAAGCATAATCTTGGCTAAAAGGTTTCTATAACTGAAATTTGTACTCAAAAAATGAACACACAAACACTAATACCTATTTAGAAACCATAAACACTTAGAAAACATTTCCTCTTTTATGATAAGTAATCCTTTCCCAAACAAACATATCATCACAAGAGATACTAATCACTTTATATAACAAAACATAATTTATTTATTTCAATTCCTACCCTAGCTCAAAATAATCTTAAAATGTTCTCAAGAAAACAATTACAATCCAAAGGAACACTCAAGTGAGCTAGGAGAACTAGGCAACAAGAGAGGTCCAACAACAATTTCCTGAAATCATCCCCATAAGACATTTTTTTGCTGAAATTTATGAGAACAAACTTGCATAATTCTCTTCCTTAAAGGATTACGATTCGGCAAAAGAACAAAATACTTAAAAAATTTCATCCATATCCTTAACATAATGTCTCCTAAGCTTACCAATAAGCCCTAGGTCACCAATTACCTATTCCATACACAAGGAGGTTGCCTTTCTTAAACCTAGAGATACATAACTCTCTTCTAAAATACCACAAATCAATACACTCCTCGAGCTAAGAGGAAAAAAAGGGTATGAATGACCCTCTGAAAGGTTCAAACAATGGAGTAATCACACACATTTAAGTTCAGGGGAGTACTGTAACACAACTAGAACACATCACTATAAAAAAAGGTGTTTCATTCATCGTGGTAAGCGGATACAGATCCTAAAGGATTCAAATAGTTTTCTAACCTTTTACATTATTGGACAGTAGGATCCATTAATATAAGCATATCAATTAATTTATGATAACAAAGGGATAAAATCCTTATGTATACTTCTAATTCTTTGTATTTCCCAAAGAGAGGTCAAAAAATGACCTAACATATACTTGTGTAATAATTATTTTACATTTATGTTTATTGTATTGATATAGACAAAGGGTGGTATCGAAAGTACTCCACTATATCCCAATCAAAAAATCCATAGGTTGCAAAAGAGATAAGATGATCCTTACAATAGATCATGGGAACCTTTCAATAAGTTTAAACCTTTTAGATTGTGTATCTTTATAATTTTTTTAGGGCACGTGCAAAATACATCCATACAATCAAGGTTGTCCTATTTATACATGTATACTCGTATGCTCAAAATCATAAAATTACTTGCTCCCTGATCTAAATTATAAGACACAATGTTAAAATTACATTTTCTAAGAACATTTCTTATAAGTCTTCTTAATCTAATGCATTCTTTTTATTACAATATACCCATAATATGTACGTCATTAAATATCATCACCAATGTTCACATAATACCTTGCCACTCTAATCAAGTAATAAAAACCATTTATCTTTTCTTTTATGGAGGGTAGGAGAGGACTCTTTGTAATTTTTTCACATAGTTTAAATTCTTACTATTAATCCACTAAAGTTAGACCTAAGGAACTAATTTCCTCGTAATGTTGTATTAGCTTACTTGTTATGTTGTCGAAATTCCAATCCCCTCAATTCAGAGTTCTAATATGATCGAGGTTTATCACATAACTAATTGAATTTTAATGATTAAGAAGAATGCCAAGAATATCATATTATTAATTTTATAGAAAACAAGTATATCATTAACCAAAACGGAACACACCAAGTTCACAAGAGTTTACCCAAGAATTACATACATCATATGCATGCGTCCACAAATATCAATAGGAGTTACAATGAAGGCACATACTAGAGATAAAAAATTTATTTTACGAATTCAAAAATTCTATATTAGTATCAGGAAGAAACAATGTTTACGGTTAATACTCAAATAGGTTCACTATATCTCACAGAGAGAGAGAGAGAGAGAGAGAGAGAGAGAGAGAGAGATTCCAAAAAAAACTTATACTTCTACAAGGTACCATCAACCCAAAAATCAAATTGAAAAGTGAGAGATTACCCCAAGGAAAAAATACTTCTTCATCAAGAGGAAACAAATAAAAATAAGACATTTAAATGACTTACTCAAACATGGTCTCTATGCCCAAGAGTTATAGCTTGGATGAAGAGCATGACATAAACATAGCTAGGATAAGAAAATTACGACTTATGAAACCAAAATATCTAAGAACAAAGTACACAAGGACCCCAAGGCATCCATATTTATCTCAACATAACTCAATACTAATAGATTATAGTGTGGTATACTTAAACAATTTTAAGACATCAAGACAAGGGTAGGTCTATCTATGAGTCATTGAGAGAAAAACAAAAAAACTTATTCAAGCACAATTCTTGAAGTGGCCTAAGTATAAACATATTTACCCAACGTACATATAGTTTAACTATCGATATTTTCTAAAATGAAACAAGGGAACCACATTAGAACTCAGTATTCCTATCGGTTGAACATCACATCCCAATAATACACTATCTCTAGAAACTTATAATTATCCTAAAGTTAGTCTATCCCTAACAAAATAAATAACTCCATAGAGAATATCACACCTATTCTGAAAATGAACAAATATCTTACCGGGGTCCTTAATATACCCAACTAGCATCAAAACTACCAACTATACCACACGACATGGAGAATTCTCTCCCTACAAAGGCTGGGTATCGAAGGAGGCACTCCAAGATCCTAGACAGACCAAACCCCAAAACTCCAAAACTGGGCATGACTTGAACCACCAATGAAGACAATCAACACATGCAGGGTGTACACCCATATGAAGAGATATCACAATACAAATAGTATATAACCACCTCATCAGTAGACAAGAAAGGATCACGACACAATCTTGACAACATTTAGCCAAGTGGCCATCAATAAAAATGCGCTCCGAGTCACGAATCAAAGGAAAATTTCATGAAATCTCAAAAATCAAATAAAATGGCTAAGTGGCCACATTGCAATCCTTAAGAATCTTGCAATAAGATAAATATAATAACAAAAAAAAATATAACAAGAAGAGCATCAGAACTTCTTGATCAAATCATAAAATAAAATGTTGTTCATTGATAAAATAACTTAAGTTTACGAATATTAAACACATGAAATTTCCACATCACATTCACTTCATAATGCTTCATGGGCCACTTGTAGGGGTACTATACATTGAGCTAAAATCTAAGAACAAACATACAAAAACGGATCAAATGCGACACCATGTCTTGATGTCTACTCTCTGATAAGGGGTTAAGTCCACAAGAAAAAATTCAAACCAACTCATCTAACCACTGAAGAAAAAAGGAAGATCTAAAAAACCAATCAACTTCTAGCACTAATTCCCAAGAGTTGGACCACATAAAATAGCACTCCAAAAAAATGAGGGTCTCTATAGGTCAACACATCACATGTCTATAACCAAGAGCTAGGATCCACATATGCAAGATGTTCAAAAGGAAACCCAGTTCATATCACTCAATAATTTCAAAAGAATATAAAATTGAATATTATTTCCGGTTAACTGAGTTCAACAAGATGCCCACTTGGATGAGTACAACAACGCAAAGAATTTTTAATTTTTTAAATTATTATAATCCTAGAGGTTCTAGTGTCCTTGGTTTAAGTTTCTTTAACTGGTTGTTGTGTTCCCATGTTTTCCCAGGGTCTAGTCGTTGCACCCATGACTTTGATACCAAGTGTAATGCCCAAAATTTTTTACGCTCAAAACCATAATAAAACCTATTAATTTAATAGGGAAAATTACAGTGATTTTTTTTGTTTGTTTAGAAAGTTGGAAGTGTAAACATTATACACAACTTAATTAATTTTATTGATTAAATATTTCTAGAAAATTTTGAAGAAGTCAGAATTATATTAATAATGTGATATTGTTAATTTATTTTCCCAAAATAACTTATGGTCTAAAATTATCCCATTAAGTTTATTTATTTAATTAGAGTATTTTTCAAATATTTAATAGACATATCCCATTCGTTTATAAACTATAACCATATCAATATTTATTTTAAAACCTCTTTTAGCTCAATATTTAATTTCCATGCAAAAAGTTTAATTCATTTCCTACCACAAAAGTTCAACAACTAGACCTAGCCACCAAGTGGCCCCATTCAACCAATTACCCATGCCCTTTTTTTATAATTTCCATTCCCATTAAAATTCCACCCACTTAAGTGATGCAGGGTTTATTTTCAATCATTAGATTTGATCTATTTGGGCCATTAGATCTAGGTTACCCTAATTTTCCTTATGAGTTTATTTTATTCCTTTCTTTTACCCTAAACTCATTAATTTGTTCCATTTTGTGTTACAGGTTTAGAGAAGGAGAAGGAGAGAAAGCCATGGAAGGTTTCTAAAATTTCTTGGATGGATACCCATGTTTGGAGAGTTTATCTCCATTCCTCTTCTAGGGTTTTCTCGTATTAATTTTTTATTGTATAATCTTTATATTTTATTTATTATTTATAATCTACCCTATTTTGATATGCGCATTTTGCCCCATTTTGATTCATCTTTCTTTTATATTTTATTGTAGATCTATGTATATATACATTAGATATATAATATTCGAGGGTATATATAAAATACACACACACACACACACACACACACACACACACACACACACACACACACACACACACACACACACACAAGTTTGGTCATATGCATAATAAACAACATAGGTTTTAGATTAGTGGTCGTGGCCAAAATTTCACTGCATTGTTAGATATTAATGGGGGGGTTCCACACCCACCCCACCCCATAAATATAAGTATAGGGGTTTGGGTGGGTGCGACACCCCCCATTCCCCTCTTTAATTAAAACAAAACCAGTATGGCCGCTTTGCCCAACCAAAATTAAAACACCAATTTCTTTTTTTAATATGTACATTACTTTTTAAAACAATGCAACCTATGTAATATAGTCCTTTAATATTAGTATGATTATATATATATATATATATATATATATATAGTAATAATTTTAATTAAAATATTTATATCAGCATTAATAGTATTTATTTATAATATAATAATATCTATTATTAATACATAAATATTATATTTTAAGAATACATATATTTGTTATTTAAATATTTCCTTAATTGTATATAATTATAATTGGTGCAAGTATGTAAATTTATAAATAGGAGTTTATAAAAATATACATATTTAAAATTGTATACATATATTATTTGTTGTTGCCTTGTGCTACTTTAAACAATTTACCAATCCAAACTTAGATATGTAAAAAATATAAAGTATATGTAGATGTGATAAATTTATATCTATTCATGTATGTAGGATAGATGGAACCATTTCCCTTCTAAAAATTGATTATAGATTAACTCAAATAATTCCTTTTACATATGTACAACTCAGAGAGAAAATAAGATATCAAACACTTAAATAAAACTCCTTTTCAATTTTAGGCTTGCCAACAATACAACAACAAACTCAACATTACTTTATTTAAAACATCATATTTCTTTTCCAAACAATACATATTGCAGCTTTGAATAAAATCAAAATTTGGGAAGGTTCCATTTGCAATAAACTATACAGCTTAAGCTTTGTCCTTTCAATATAACATTACAAATTTGAATAAATGAAGCATACAAGGCCCTCTTCGATAATATAAGATTTACAAACTTCCATTCTAAGTGGAAACAATATGGTCAAATAAAAACATCGAGTTTCTTCCAAAAGTACAAACTCATGTCTTTATTTCAATGTCTTTTCCCAAACTTCATAGCTTCAATTTTGAACCTCTTCAACTCTTCAAATCTTGAATCACAACACAAAGAAAGTGGTATAGGCAATGCTCTTCACCCAACCTATAATCCAATAAGAAATGAAACCATCCTCCTTATTGGTCCCCAAGCCCCAACCAAAGAACAATGGGGAGTATAATGCAACTTTGACAACGTTTATAAAATGGCTTCCACAATAACAACACATTCAACTAAACACATAAAGCAAGGTTTTTAAACTTTGCAAAAAACACATAGGCTTGACAACAAGCCAAAAGGAGTAAGGAATGTGGGAACCACCTCCTTTTTCCTCCTAAGTGATATAGGAGTTGCACCATATAGCGTCCATGTGCACATTACAAAGCACTTTGTATGTATATCCTTTTCCCTCCCCATTTCAACACACAAGGTGTAGCAATATTACCCTTTTCTCTCCCCATAGCTAGAAATCCTATTCACTCTCCCTCCAAAATTCATGCCTCAAAAATCCCTTTTCCCTCCCCAATGGTCCCATACTTAAATCACCCACACCCTTCTTAAGGAAAGCTACCCAACCCCAATATATCAAATTCACAACACTCATGCAAACACTTATACAATAACAATTGTCACATCTATTTTCATAAATTAATACCTTCAAACAAACTTTCAACACCATCAAACAAATAAAAATCCAAAATGTAACTCCAAAGAGGCTCCAAACATGCACCTCAAAACCAATTGAAAAAGTGCAAGAGAAGAAAATAAGACAAATAACCAAAAATCCTTCAATCTCATTCAATAATTACAAAAGGGAGGTGAGAATGATGAGGTGGCTGCATTTAGGATGCGACTTCATCGTTCCAACTCATAAGTCAACACACCAAACCCAATGCAATAAATGAACATGTTAGATTTCTGACATGCACTCCATGCCTTTCAAGGGAAAATTACTTGTGGTAAGTAGAAAAACATAATTATTTTCTCTTTTAAAATAAAAAAATGCATTAAAATGGTTGAAATAATCCCCATACTTCATAATTATGGTTGGTAGAAGAGTTTGAGATGTAAAGGACAAGGTTAACTTGTCAAACAAGTCTCAAAAAGTAGCCTACAAGGAAAAATTCGAGATTGGGAAGGGAAGAAGAGTACACACCACCTAAATGAAATTAATTCATTCTACATCAAGCACAAATCAAGGGTTGTCTAATCTATTTATTACCCACATGTGACTTGTTCCTTTTAGTTTAAAATTTAAGTTCAATTAGCAAATTATGACACATTAACAAGTGCTAATAAAGTTACTAAATTTTCCCAATAATTAAATGCATGCACCATAAAATAAAACACAAAAAATTAAAATAAAGAAACACTAAACCACATGGCCACACATGTGAGGTCATTCCCCCATGGGAAACCTCCTAACAAATTACACAATTACACAACATATACATTAGACAAAAGTTGTCAAATTTGGCCATGTTTTAAAACACCCAACATTCTTATGTGGTTGGTCCGCTAACCCCTTTTGGTATATAATGGTATAGTTTTCTAGCAATCATAAAAAATTATGCCTTTCTAGCCTAAAGGCCATATCAATATGTCATGAAATCAATGCACATTAAACATCCATCATACAATGCTCAACATACATCAAGAAGTAAAACACACACCTATATCTGTCAATTAAAAATCATCGTATAACGTGGCTAAATCATTATCATCAAATTTATGAATTTTTATCAATTATTTGTAATTCACTTAACACTTCAATTCTACTTTAGTAAATAATTTACAATAATCAATAATCCAATTTCACATTATAGAAAGTCATGAAATTCCCTATATCTACTATGACTCCTAACTAATAGATACACTCAAAAACATATTACCAATCCCTAATACCATCATATTGTTAGAAATTCACAAATTAATGAGAACTCATGGTTAGTCTAATACTCTTAATATACTCAATACGTCAACAATCCAATGGTAGTATATAACAAGTGATCATTCTAGATTATCATTATATCCTTAAATGTCCAACCAAATCCACAATACATCCATACAGTCCAATGTAATAGTAAGAACACAATAGTAATCATGATGTCCCTCGTATCTTATTAATATGCTAAATAAAATATAACAATAAGTTCCATGTCTTTAATAAACCACAATTAAAATCATATTACAATCAAAGTCTAAGAGGAGTGGGAGTTACATTGGCAGTTTGGGATCTCTCTTCCCTACCTCACACTCTATTTTTTGAGAAGAAGGAATAAACCTTGTTCATTCCTAGCTCAAAAGTAAAAGATCAGGGTTAGGAGACAACATTACATCCTTTAGTGAGGTGCTTTATATGGGGATAACAACTCCTTTAAACCTATGGTACCATCCATTTAGATAACTTGCATAAATTTAGGGGAGGATGTGTTTGAAGCTGAAAAATGTTTCCAGCAGCATTCCCTCATCTGTAGATTCAATGAATTTTCACCAAGACTTCAAGTCTTGCATGAATGGATCTCAAAACATTGGCATCCTCTTCTTGAAGGCATCTTTGATATCTACCCTTGTGAATAAGTAACCTTCATTATTGTATTTACTTCTTTAGTAGAGAAGGAGACTATAGATGAAATTATTTTGTCTTTCCAATGCCATTATTTTGTCACAAAACCATGGTTTGTCTCCTTTAATCCAATCACTAATTCATTCTCAAACAAACTAGTTTGGATTAGATTTCCAAACTTACCGTTGTAATTTTGGGACCATTCTTGTCTTATTTCTATTGGAAACACTCTAGGAAATATTTTAAATATTGACTCATACACCTCTGAATTTACCCATACAACTTATGCCCAAATTCTGGTTGATCTTGATATGTCAAAGAAGCTCCCTGCTAACATTGAGTGAAAATCCCAAAATAGAACTTAGAACTAGCCACTAGACTATGAAGGTATGAATTTCAGATGCAAAAGATGCTTCACTTTGGGCCATATCACAGCCAAGTGTGAGATCTGGAAAATCATAAGAATGAGCAAGCCACTTGGTGGAAAGATTCTCTTCCACACAATTTTTCTCTTGACCCAAAGCAAGGTGTGGTTTCAAATGCTGATTTTGGAGGACCTGGTTGACTTGGTTCTTGAAACTACACTTAGATAAATCTCAGTGGAAGGAAGCAAGCACAATGTAATTATTGAGACATAGATGAAAAAACCAAATGTAATTGAAGTGGAAAATAAAAATGTTCCAATAAACATTAGTACACATAACCAATTGAAGCACTTGAAGTCTTTCTTCCTATTCAAGAAGTGTCAGAGGATTGAAAAATGGTGTATAACAGGAAAAAATCTCAATTGAGGAAAACATTTTCCCCCTCTTAGTTTATGTAAGGTTATTTGTTCTAGTCCATGTTTTTCTTTGGTTTTAATCTAATTTTGGGCCACACCTAGACTATTTTATTGTAGGTTTTGGGCTTTTTCTTTACACCAACTATTTTTATTATTGGTTTACTTTTCTTCCTTGAATTGTTAATGGTTATGTCTAGATTGTATATATTCGGTTCTAATAGGGTAGGGCCCCTGGATAAACCCACCTTTTACCAATCATAAAAAAATAAATATAAATATTTTAAAATACCTTGTTGTAAACATAACATTGCATATCTTATTTTCTTATAATGAATTTCACAAAAGAACACAACTACATAATCTTCATAAGGAATTAAGCTATACTTCCCACATGAATAATATAAAAACTAAATACAATTATAGTAAAACAAAAAACATATTTTTTGAGGTGACACAAGAGATTATTGGAATCCTTAAAACAAGTGATATATACATAATACTAATTATTTTTTCAAGAAAATGTATAAATTCTAGGCATATTTATGTTCTACCCATTGTTATAATTTACCCATGTTCTTCGAAATCCATATACCTTAGGATGTGGTGAAAGAATTGTTTTTGTTGAACACCGAGTAAAACATAAAAAATGATTAGGAAAATAAGTCCTAAATACTCTTTGAATACATGATAACTTCCATTTAAGTTTTTGGAAAATTTAATACATTCATAAAGGTAAATACATTGATAGAGTAAAAAATTGGGGATTTGGTGATTCAATGTTGTGTCATAATCTTCATGGTAAGGAAAATAAACTAGAAATTGAACATGAAATGTCAGATGGAAACACCAAAGGAGATGCAGTGAAGAAGTGAGACTAGAGGGGTGGAAACAATGGATAGTGAAGATGGGTGATAAAGAAGTGGTTTTAGGGAAGAGTAGTAGAGGGGCGGGGAAAATGCTGCAGGAACCTACACAAAACTTTTCTATCCTACAACCACACCCATTTTTTGTCAACCGATATATATGTATTTTTATTTTTTAAGTTTTATATGGTGTCAAGTATTTTTTTGGTATGATATTTACTTTGTTAGATAATATGAATGCATGAATGGAAACTTTGAAATGAAACATGGTGTCAATTCATTAGGTTCCAATTTTCAAACCTAACCACGCTCCTCTCTTCTCAAAATACATTATAGGACCTAGTTTATGTTTAACACTGATTAATTATAGGAAAATAGACAATGTAGGGACAATCATTGATATTTGAGCCCCTTTAATAAACAAATATAGGAGCGACAAGAAGATTTTATCCACTAATTGATATTTTCTATTACTTTTTTATGATATCAAGGTGTTTAATTCAATGGATTTTACTTTAATTGATAAGGCATAGACATGAATTGAAAGGTGGATATAAAAAGATGAGAATTAAAACCCTCCATGTCTATAACCTATTCCACAAGCTAGATTATTCCAACCTAAATAAAATATGTTATTTGTTTTCCAGTATATTATATTGATCTTACTTGGATTATTCACATGAGTGCACCATTCGGTAAAATGGGGTAAAATTAAAAATTAAAAAAAAGTAATATGTTCTAGATTTGAAACCATCTGTAATGCTAGCTTCTTATCAGATTTTGTAGCCCACATTTTTAGTTTTACACTCAAGTAATTTTGGGAGGACATGCGATACATGAACAATAATTGTTAATTGAGTTCCTCTAATTTAAGAAAGAGTAATTAATTTATTTTTTATTGTTGAGAGGTCATAAATTTGGAAGATATTATTGCATTTATCAGGGTACTTTTAAAATATGTTTCATATAGAGGATAAAATAAGGGGAGAGTCTTTCAGGGGAATATATGATCATATAAGTATTGATTAATATGTATCTAATTAAAAGTCTCTCACACGGTGTGGGATGATTTATTGACGAGATTTCAGAAAAAAATGGCCGGTTGGAAAGGGACCACTCTCTCTAGTGCTGGTAAGTGCCTTCTCATTAAAAGCACACTCCAAAGTTTGCCCATATATATCATGTCACTATTCAAAATTCCTTCCTCCTTCAGAGAGAAAATTGAAAGGATTCAGAAAAAAATTTTATGGCAAGGCATGGAAGAAAAGTTCAGATTTCACCTTGTGGCCTGGGATAAAGTCTGCACCCCTAAATCTAGGGGAGGGCTGGGAATAAAAAATATTGAGAAAATGAATGAGGCACTCATTGCTAAGATGGGCTGGAGATTGCTTTCTGAGAAACAACCCTGGATTGATGTCATTAAAACAAAATACTTGAATCAGCAAGCTGTTTACTCCTATCTGCATGATGAGCAACTCCCCAATGGTTCCATTTTTTGGAATAATCTGGTTAAGAGTAGAAACTTCATTAAGAAGGGAAGCAAATGGAAAATTGGGGATGGCAGCGACATTAACTTCTGGGAGGATAACTGGTCCAATGATAATCTCTTGGAGAGATTTGGGACTGCTAAGGACAGTCTTATAAGAAAATATGGAACTAAAGTCAAGGACTACATTGATGAAAATGGCACCAACAAGAATTGGAAAAGACTTACTATGGAGAGTATTGAACTGAAACAGACTATTTCCTCCCTCCAAGACCTTTTGGATCTCTTCCCTTTGTGTCAGCTGGATTCCAAGGATGAGCTGATCTGGAGCAATTCACACGAGGGTAAATACTCAGTCAAATCTGGTTCTACCAGTCTTTTCCACAGTAACCAATCAGACTTTAACTGGAACTTGATCTGGATGCCTGAGTTAACCCCCAAAATAAATTTTTTTCTTTGGCTGGCCATCAGAGGCAAAATTCTCACCACTGACAATTTGATGAAAAGAGGATTTATCATTCCCAATTGGTGCCACCTTTGTAGGAATAACTATGAAGACATTAGACATCTGTTCATACACTGTGATTATGCCTTTAGAGTTTGGAACTTTGTCCTTTCCAAATTTGAAGCTCTCTGGGTGATGCCGGAGGATCTTACTCAGCTGTGGAACCAATGGAACCCACCATTCAGACATTGTGCTATCAGAAGAATCTGGAAATTAGCCATCCCGCATTTAATTTGGAGGATCTGGAAGGATAGAAATAATATAGTTTTTAGAAATAAGAAGCAGAATTTTAAACTCACTACTGGCAAGATCTCCCAAGGCATCAAAGAGGACATGGCCAGATTTAAACCTCCTAAGAACAATTGTTACCCTGAAAATGAAAAGCACATCTTATCAAATTGGCAGATCGGATATTGGAGCAAACCCCGGGAATAGTGTGGATAGATCTTTGGTCAAATGGCATCCCCCTGAATCCAATTGGTTCAAGCTGAACTTTGATGGTGCCTCTAAGGGGAACCCTGGAACAGCAGCTGGAGGAGGAGCAATACGGGACCATAAAGGTAATTTGATTGTTGCATATGCTGGAAAAATGGGAATCCAAACCAATCATTTTGCAGAAGCTTTATCTATTCTCTGGGGTTTGAGAGTTGCTCGGGCCCAAAATATCCAGAACCTCATTGTTGAAGGGGACTCCCTTAATATTATTAATCTGCTTAATCAGTCCTCTTCTCCTAGCTGGAATATCAAAGATTTTATCTCTGAGTCCATAAGCATCAGTCATATCTTCAACAGCATCAGAATCATACATACTTACAGGGAAGGTAACAAGCTGGCCGATGCAATGGCCAATTATGGCATTAATATAAATTTCACTATTTGGGATAATGATAGTATCCCTAATCAGCTTCACAACAGCATACATGCGGACCTTCACACGCAAACAATCTCTAAAGATATGCTTTAATCTTTGGAGGAAATCCATAAATTCTTCCACAGGTGCTGTTTTAGTTTATTTGGCGTGGCATATGATATCTACTCCAAATGATAGCAAGATTTTGTTTAGGAACTTCAAGTGGAGTTGTCTAAATTTAAAAACAGCGCACGCGGGAAGTACAATAGCTGTTGATATTCGGTTGCCAAGCTCCGCGAAAACCGAAGATAACTACAAGGTGAAAGCTGACAGGATAAGGGTTTTCACGCGCGACTTCACGCAGACTCAGATCGGCAATCCTACAGCCGTTCGTGGGAGGACCAACGGCTACAGTTCCCATTTTTATGCGACCCGCAACGGTGAGAAATGAACCACTCTCAACGCCCAAAGGTATTTTGAAAATTGTTGTAACCAGCACATCCTTGTGAAGATGGGAGGGCCTCCCTGCCAGATTGAGCCGTGTGCAGACCCTGACTGGAAAGATAACACTGAGCTCTGGAACATTCTTAGTATTGGCAGATTCACCAACTTTGTGGAGAGAGTGCAAGGGCATGATCAAAGCATCTCTGTTCGCTTTGCCAAGGAATGGAATGAGAGGATGGTCGACTATGGAGGGCAGAAGATTCTTATTAATGACGAACTCATAGCCGAAGCGACTGGCCTCAGCTTGGAAGGATACCGCTTCTTCAACAAGAGGGTTATCAAAGAGGCTGAAGAGAGAAGATTTGTGGAGGAGGAGGAGAAGCTTATATTCAACACCGCGGGTCTGCTTGTTAATTCAATTCCTTCTCCGTATGATGAAGTCACCCGCATGATGATTCGCTACATATCCTTGGAAGGCAAGTTTGTTACTATCCCTGCCAAGCACCTTGTCTTTTTGAATCACTTTTGTAGGAGTAGGTTGGTTTGCTTCCCCCACTATCTGTTAAACTCTCTTGAGCGCTCCATTTTGGAGTTCCAGAAGCATACCCGGGCGGTTCCCCTTCACCAAGGGCTTATTCTGCTTATTCACAAGCACTGCCTTATCAAATTCCCCGGTCTCCCTTCCTCTCCCGGCCTGGCTTTGTTGGGCTCCGTTGCTGCCAGTCCTGTCTCCCCTGCTGTCCCTGCTGCTGCCCCCGCCTCCGGTGCTGATGCCCCCATGCAGGCTGCTCATGCTTCTCCTTCTTTTCCTCCTGCTGCTGCCCCTGCCACCCACACTGTCTCTACTTCTAAACGTGTCACCAGGGCTTCTAGGAGACTCAACCTTGAGTCTACTGCTGAGGGGGATGAACCTTTGGATGACATTGCTCGTGATCTGCTGAACATTAGTAGTGCCAGTCCCCAGGCGGCACCAACGGATAACCCTTCTAGAAGATTGGAGGCCTTAGAGGCTGAGCTTAAATTGCTGAAGGATGAGGTAAAAAATCTTGCTAAGCAAAAAGGTAAAAAAAGCATTGAGGGAGAAGGGAGCATTGGCAATAGCCAGCTTGATGAAATATACAAAAAACTGACCTCCCTAGACTCCCGCCTTGGGAAAACGAAGACTAGGCATGAGTATAATATTGCAGCATTCAGGGCCATAGAGGAATTCATCGAAGGTCATGCAAGAAGTGTTTCGCATCTCAGCGGTGTCTCGATGACTCTTTGGGGCAATGAGAAAGAGAGTAAAAGAACCAGAGAGGAGCTCGATAAGATGGATGCTGCTCATATGACCACGCTGGGTATGTACCATGCTTGGAAAAAAGTAAAGATGAGTATTGATCAAGCGGCCAAGAAGTAGTCCAGTTTTACTACTGCTTCTTGGCTGTAGGCTTGCTGTTTTGTTGCCGTTGTTTTGCTGTTAAGTCTCGTTTGTGTTGCTGTTTCTAGGCTTCGGTGTTCTTTGCTGTAACTTTTGTGCTTTGATACAGCTTCTCTTCTCCTCTCTCTTATTCAGGCTTTTAGGCCTCCTTTTGTACACAAGGGTATAGTCCCTTTCAAAAAACTATTTACCAATATTAAAAAAAATATGTATCTAATTAATAAAAATAATATCATGAATGTATGTCAAGAAATACAATGGTGAAGAGGCCAATATGTAAATTAGAAATAAAAGATTCAACATGTGGAGGGGTAATGCATGTAATTTGTCAGTTAGCTTTAGATATGTTTCATTAGGAATGGACCATGAAGAAATACAAATCATATTCATCCCGTCTAACTTGTAACACCTTTCTAAATGGGGTTGTTGATTTGTCATGGTGGAGGAATTCCACACCTACGGAATTGTGACTCTTTAGAAAATGTGGACTTTCCACCATGTAGTAATTACCAGTGGGTTGGTCATCTATCACCAAGATGGATGATGATTTTTGCACGTTAATGTCCAACAAGTTGTAAATTTTTTGTGTTTTGTAGGATCCTTCATTCTCTATTTTGAAACATACATGAAAATAAAATAATAATATTTTATTCATAAATGTTTGTGTGATTGATATAGAGTCTAACTTTAATACAATTTTGACATAAAAATAATCAACCATTAAAATTATGGATATCATAAAATCAAATTAAAATAACCATTAATTTTGATCAAATATGTTCCATTATTTTGAAAAATGTGAGAGGTATTTTAAAACCATCCATATTATTAATTTAGTATTTATATAGGTTTAAAAAGAAACTAGAAAATACATAGTTACATCAATCATGAAAATGCTAAACAAAAGTATTTGGTGTTAATGATATTTCCAAAAAGAATATTTTCAAATTGGAGGATGCCGATAGTCTAGGGAGTGAAAAAGAAGATTTTTGAATTGCTGAAAGGAGGAATTATCTATAACAAGGATTGACAAAATGGAGTTCTCTTCAACATAGATTGGGGGGACACCTCTCCTGGGTAGATACGGTTCATGGTGAACATAAACCTTACTTCCATCCTCTTCCTGATATGTGCCCTGTGACCAGGGTCGTCAATGCTCACCATTAATAATGTCAATCTGGGTTGATGACCGAAGGCTGTATGCATTAAGAGAAGAAGAGCTTGGAAAGCATCTCCCTTAAACACAATCCAAACTTTCATAAATTGGAAGCACACATGCAGAAATTTAATGCATACTTGCAGAACTTGAAACACACTTGCATAAATGAAATCACACTTGTACGAATAAAACACACTAGCCTAAATTGAAATTTCTGAATTGAAAATAAAGGAAAGAGAAAAAGACACCTGCAGGTTCACAAAAGAAATTACATAACATTAAAAAAAACCAAAAATTTACAACAAAAGGAAAATTACAGAAATAAAGAAATAAAAATTAACACATTGATCCATCTTCCTTGGAATGAGTGGCCAACTCATTCCTTGGAAGAGGATTTAATTCATACTTTTAATTCAGAACTTGTAGAAAAACTTTACTTCCAAAGATCGGAAAGAAAGAACAGATCTTCATTACTTGGGGAAAAGAATTACATATCTGAGTGTGGAAGGTTGCATTTATAATTTATGTGTCCAAAAAATCCCTTATTTTTAGAAAATAAAATCTAACCATATTTTTATTCCAATCCTAACAACTTAGATCTCCATCTCCACAAAATATGGAGAGAGATATATTATTGAAGTCAAAGTCTTATCTCACTTATTTTAGGAAGATTTGCTCCCAAATATTCTCCTTGCTTTTTCGGTAACAAGAATCATAATGATTTTATTCCTCTACATTATTGGAAGGTGTATTTCCCTAAAAATATTATTTTTACAAAAGACCTTTCTTGGATTTTCCATTTGAATTTTCCATTTTTGACTGTGGAACTTTTGACGCTTGTCTGATACGTTTTTTCCTTGGACTGCAGTTCACTAAAAGTTAGATTTATTTTCATTAGTAACATTTCTGCGAATTTGAATAAGATTTTTTTAAACACATTGCTATGAACAAAAACCTCTCTCAGATTTTCTATTTGACTTTTCTGTTTTTGTTTATGGAACTTTTAGTCCTCGTCTGATGCCTCTTACTACAACTCACTAAAATTGAGATCTTTCTTCATTAGTAAAACCTGTAGCAAACTTTAATGAGGTTTTTGTTAAACACATTTATATGAACAAAAAATTGTCTCATATTTTCCATTTGAATTTTCTGTTTTTGTTTATGGAACTTTTAGTGCTTGTCTAATACACTTTTCCTCAGACTACATCTAACTAGAAGTTAGATCCCTCTTTATTGGTAATACCTATAGAAAATTTGAATGAGGTTTTTGTTAAAAAAATTGCTATGAAAAAAAACCTCTCTCATATTTTCCATTGGATTTTTTTATCTTTCACAATTCTTCAAAAACTGTCAAAATCTGCTTAGTTTCGAAACTAAACCTGCGAGCTCCGGAACTAACTCTGCGAGTTTTGGAACTAAGCCTTTGAACTTAAAACAACTATAACTTTTTCATACGATCTCAGATTGAGATAATTCTTTGTTTGAACCTGCATAATGTTTTGAGAGGAATCTAAATATGAAATCAAATTTGAGTTTAGATTTACCATCTATGATCAATTCCACTTTTCTCAATACTAGCATTATCTTTCATTTATGGCCTGCATACATAAGACATTACAACTTTTCCCAAATAATTAATAGGATTAGTCAAAAAAATAGATAACAAAATATTTCTAAAGAATGAACAAGATATATATCCTATGTTTTATCTTAAGAAAACTATAAGTTCCTAGATTACATTTAAATCCACTTTCAAAGTAACCTGGAAGGACAAAATAATGGTAATTTATGGCCAATTTATGGCCTCATCATTGCCCCAAAATTAATCTTATGCATGTCCTCATGCATTATATTATTATATCCTCTTCTTAGAGTCTTCTCTGTATTGAGCTTATCCATGTATGCATTCCATATATAGTTCAAAGTCAAGTTCTTGTGGATCTCTTTCTACTATTTTTAATTTCCTTTCTTTTGCAGTAGATTCTTGTGTGGATTTAGTTATGTTGTTTTTTATTTTCTTTCTTGTACAACAGGTTCTTGTGTGGATCTCCTTATACTGTTTTTGATTTTCTTTCTTATATAGCAGGTTTTGTGTGGATCTCCTTCTACTATTTTTTATTTTCTTTCTTGTCCAACAAGTTCTTGTGTGGATCTCCATCTACTGTTTTTGATTTTATTTCTTTTGGAGCAGGTTATTGTTTGGATATCCTTCTACTGCTTTTGATTTCAGTTCTTGTACAGCAGGTTCTTGTGTGGAAATCCTTCTATTGTTTTTTATTTTCTTTCTTGTACAACTTATTGTGTGGAGATTCTTCTACTGCCTTTGATTTCCTTTCTTGTACAACAGGTTTTTGTATGGATCTCCTTTTGTTGTGTCTCATATCTAAAATCAAAATGCATACCTCATGTTTCTCCTTCTCTCCTGAAATTAAGCTAATGCATGTCCTCATGCATGTTGTTTATTCATGGCTTCCCATAAATTAGACTCTAAAAGTTTGATTGGAAAGAGGTGCACATATTTTTCATATAAGTAGGGGAGATATGAATTTTATCTTGCCTTCCTTGGAGATCTTAAAAGTGGATCTAGCTGTAATATAGAAACTTACAATAAATCTTACAAATAAAATAGTAGAAAAAAATAACTTGATCATACCTCTAGTTGTCCCTATCATTCTATTATTAACATGGTCAAATAGTGTCAAGAAAGAAGTCACCAGGTAATAGTTAATTGCTTTTGAAGAATAGCCACCCTTTTTTTGTCTTTAATTGGCGAGCAAGCTAGTTTTCTAATCAAAGTTGTTTTTTTTCCTTTGATTGGCCAGCAAGCTAGTTTTCCAATCAAAGATTTTTGATTTTTTTTTCCTTTGATTGGCCATCAAGCTGGTTTTCCAATCAAAGCTTTTTGAATTTTTTTTTCTAAAATGATAGCATGAGAAGGATTAGAGAAAAATTTGATCCATCATCAGACTATATTCATTAAAGTACAACTTGTGTAAATTAGGAAGCAATGTCTGAGATCTCATAATAAACACTTTGCGTACTTGGTAAATCCAAGAAGATTTCCAAAAATTGTGTAGATATTTTCTAGGTCTTCAAAGCCCAACTTGAATTGTGTAATTTCAGAATCACCATAGTAATCTTCAAAGCCCAGACTAGTGATCTCAGGAGATGGAGAGTTGTTAAAAGAGAAAGTGAAGGTATTCGAGGGTCCCTCCAAAATCTACATGCTCCTTGGTTGATATTGTTGGTACTCCAAAATATGCATGCTGGTATCAAGAACAACTCTAGAAATTCCTATAGATCTAATCCTCAAATGTTAGGACGTAAAAAAAATTCTTGCCTTGATATTCACAATAATTGCTTCTTAATGTTATACAAGCATATACAAAAATGAAGAAATTGAAAGACATGAAAAAATAAATTTCTAATGGATTTGGTTCAGGGATTGAATTTTATTATGAGATGAAAAATTGATTTGAATGGGTGGATTTAATAAGAGTGGGTTTTTATTTTGGCTCTACTGAAATCCCTGAATATGGATGGAGTTAATTAGAAATGATACCACTTCATTATTACAAACTGGATAAGCCAGTTTTTCACCAAGGACATGTGTAATAAGATCACTGAGTTGTTAGTTGATACAAGGGGAAATGGTAGTGGTTATCAAGAATGGCATATGATATTTCATCAACTGGATCAAATTCCAAATTTGAATTCTTTGTTCATACCATTGTACCTTCTTGATCAAACATCACAGTCATTTTCTTACAAAACAGAGTTAGTTTGTGGGGAGATAAATATTTACAATCTAATATTCCTAATTACATAAATGAAATTTTAATCTACTTGCAGAAAATAAAAGTCTAAAGAAACTACTTACCAAATACCGCATGTCACAGAATTTGCTAAAAGGTATTCTACTGTCACTAGAATATTCTTTTAAAGAACTTTGAATCTCCCAATAACACCGTGTCCCTGGCGACGACAATAAAATGATGAGGTTCATCAATCATCACCATTAATAATGTCAATCTAGGGCTGGTCTCCAATGGCTGTATACATTAAGAGAAGAAGATCTTGGAAAGCAACTCCTTTAAACACAAACCAAACTTGCATAAAATAAAAACACACATGCATAAATTTAAATGCACACTTGCATAAAGGAAATCACACTTGTAGAAATGTAAACACACTTGCATAAAATAAATCACACTTTACACTTGCAGAAATAAAACACACTTGCATAAATTGAAATTTTTGAATGGGAAATAAGAAAAATTAAATGAAACACCTGCAGGTTTATAACAGATTGAATTTTCACAATACGAAGATAAAAACAATACAACAGAATGAATTAAAGACAAATGAATAAACATAAACATAAATACAAAGATTCATATTCCTTGGAATGAGTGGCCAACTGATTCCTTGGAAGTGGATTTAAATCATACTTCTGAGATCTTAAAACTACATAATATTTGAGAGGAAAGAATAGATCTTTATTTCTTGGGAGAAAAACATTACATATCTAAGTGTGGAAGATTCCATTTACAATTCATGCATCCAACCAAATCATTATTTTAAGAAATAAAATATGATATTATCTTTATTTCAATCCTAACAACTAAGAACTCCATCTCCACAGAATATGGAGAGATATATATTATTGAATTCAAAGTCTTATCTCACTTATTTTAGGAAGATTTACTCCTAAATATTCTCCTTTCTTTTGGGCAAAAATAATCATAATGATTTTAATCCTCTACATTATTGGAAGGAGGGTTTCCCTCAAAATATTATTTTGACCAAATACCTTTCTCATATTTTCCATTTGACTTTTTTGTTTTTGACTGTGGAACTTTTGAGGCTTGTCTAATACGCTTTTTCCTTGGAATACAGTTCACTAAAAGTTAGATTAATATTCATTGGTAAAACCTGTTGCGAATATGAATAAGGTTTTTGTTAAACACATTTCTATGAACAAAAACTTCTCTCATATTTTCTGTTTTAATTTTTTGTTTCTGTTTATGGATCTTTTAGTGCTCATCTTATACACTTTACCTTGGACTGCAGCTCACTAAAATTTAGGTCTCTCTTCATTGGTAAAACCTGTAGAAAATATGAATGAACTTTTTGTTAAACACGTTTCTTATGAAAAAAACCCTCTCTCATACTTTCTATTTGAATTTTCTATTTCTATTTATGGAACTTTTAGTGCTTATCTAATACACTTTTCCTCATACTACAACTCACTAAAAGTTAGATCCCTCTTTATTGGTAATACTTGTAGCAAATCTGAATGAGTATTTTGTTAAACACATTTCTATGAACAAAATCTCTCTCATATTTTCCATTGGATTCTTTGATATTTCACAATTCCTAAAAAACTGTCAAAATATGTTTAGTTCCAGAAGTAAGCCTGCGAACTTAAAACAACTATAACTTCTACATACGATCTTGGATTGAGATGATTCATTTTTTGAACTTGTATAATTTTTTAAGAGGAATTTGAATATGAAATCAGATTTGAATTTAGATATACCATCTATGATCAATTCCACTTTTATCAATACTAGCATTATCTTTCTTTTATGGCCTGCATACATAAGACATTGCATATTTTCCCAAATAATAAAAAAGATTAGTCAACAAAATAGATAAAAAAATATTTCCAAAGAATGAACAAGAGATATATCCTATATTCTATCTTAAGCAAACTATAAGTTACTAGATTACATTTAAATCCACTTTCAAAGGTAACCTGGAAGGACAAAATAATGATAATTTATGGGAAATTTATGGCCTTATCACCCTATTTGGGAAAAAAATGGTCCTTCGCTGCACATCCGAAATGGTTTTCTGGAAAAGGAAAATAATAGGTATGGCCTTTCCCTCATCGGGTGTTGTTGAAAATTTTATATTTCGTGCAAAAAGAGTCAACTTGAAAATTTTAAGTTTCCCAGATTGGTCGAGTCACAGGTTTGGATATGTTTGGGTCAGCCACCTCAGAAGAAGATATAGATTTTAATTTTTTGGTTTTGGATAGTCTTGGAAGTCACATTCAGATCAAAACTACAACTTGGGTGCAGTTATAGAATGTTAGACCTCATAGATGCATCCATTCCATTTGTTACCCTTGTCAAAACTATGCAGCAATCATAAACGACCATTGCAACTCCTTGAAGAAGTCATGAAGGGAAACATGTATCATACATGATGTTTTGAAGCTGCAAACAAGTTGCAGTTTAGAAAGACAGGGTGGGGAATATATTTCCGTCATCCATTGAGCATTAAAAGGTATATTTATTTTTAATTTATTTCCATGATTAATTGAGTTATTTAATTTTATTGAGTTGTACAATTTCACTATTATCCATACAAATGAAGAAAGAAAAGAAAATAAAGACATACGTCTCATTACATAAGAATATTTTCATTTATTCATGAGAAATAATTGTGCACATTTATCTCGCACATTCTGCGAGAAATAACTGAGGAAAAGGAATACATATACTTATGAAATTGAAAATATGAGAAGGTAGATGAAACTTTTCATTGCCTTGAGGTGTTCCTTTCTTTTCAAGATGCTACTCAAAGCTATTATCTACAAACTACATCATGATACCTGAAAAAGAGATGAAAATGGTATCCATACTTAGCTCAGGGTTTTATTTTCACTCCTTATATTTCCAGTTTCATAAAATCATGCATTCAAAAGTGAAAATATAGTATTCAAAGGAGCATAAGGTCCAATAGAATCCCATATACAATTGTATCAGGTGATAAACATGATCTAAAAGTATGAAATGTTTAAAAAGAAAAGGTCACAACCATGTTAGAGTTATTGATGAATCCAATAAGTACAGTCTTTAGCTGCATACCAAGTAGAAAAAAAATGCAGCATTCAAGTCTTCATTGTAAAATAAGTAGCATAGTAAATAAAAGATCCATAATATCCATGGAATCAAGTGTAGTGTTATAGTATCAACAAAACAATAGTTTTAATGTCAAAATAGAGTTCACAATACTTTGAATACTGCATTTTAGTACTCATTTCAAATGAAGGTTCTACTATATTCATTTCCATACATGCCAAGAGTTCCAACTCAAATAGGAACAATCTTTCAGGAGCTATAAGAAAATTTCATCTTCAGGATCGAGAAGTCAATTTATAGGACCAACTATCAAAGGAATCACTTCCCATCAATACAGTTTTGTAACATATAATTATCTAGAAAGGGGTGTGATGAAAATGAGCTATAATTCATTAATCAAAGGAAAAACATTAAAAACATAAATTCATGTGTCATACGTACAAGTAGTGGGAACTATTATGAGTTTTAAGCCCCAACATAATTTACAACTAAAGAACAAATGTTTTTGAAGTTTCAGGATACAACTAAAAGAAAGAACGATTACAACTTTTCATCAATGAAACAGTCAATTCAAAAAGTATAGTGTATAAACGTCATCCATACAAGCAGTGTCAAGCAAGTGTAAAATAAATAATCAATAGCTTGTATTCATTATTTGTAAGCCTTCAACTATAGTACAAATTTATGTTTCCACTAGAAAATAAAAGATAATAGTTAAACGAATGAATGACAAATTACAGCTACATTCAAACGGATTAACAAGATTCATGCTTCAAAACAAATCATGCAAGAACTAGCCAATGGCATGAATATGGAATAAAATAGAATACTCGTTACAGTACTACTCAATGTATATCAAAATGAAACAAATATCAATTTACAATATTCATCAGATCATCCAAAGAATGACATCCTACTTTAGGAATAGAAGAATTGGTGTATATTTCGCATAATCAGTCATCAATCAAGGAGATACCTCACTACATAGTTTTGTCAAATAGCTATAAGTTATAGAGATCCTTTATGTATTAAAGGGTGGACTAGATGCAAGTTACATATCGTCAAATATGCTGCCATTAATCCATCAAACACTCAATGCAAATATAGAATGGATCATCAATGAAGCTTGTAGAGGAAGATATAATATGATATTTTTCAAAGAATGATATGATCTTTCATTTACAATAATGCATGAAATCTAAAGTATAGAGCTTTAAATCGAAACTATGCAGGAATATCAAAGCTTAATATGAAATTCAGTTATGCAGTTACGAAAATATCTTCTTCATGAACTTACATTGATCGTTGTTTGAGTATCTTAAAGTTTTTTTCATATAACATAGAGCAGTCGAATGAGTCAGAAGTAATCCTTGGAATTAACATGTGAACATAGTGCTATCAAAAGTAATAGGAAGAAAATTATCCAATTTACATTTCCAGCTAGATCAAAAGTTTCCAACATTCATAACAACCATTAAAGGAAAGCAAAACAAAGATTCAAATTTGAATTACTCAGTTGTTAGAACACCACGAACTTGTCAAATTTTGGGGCAAAAAATACTCAAATACTAGGTGTTAAATATTGAGAATATAAATGGCATTCCCAAGATAAATATATGTACAAAGCAGTCAATACTTATCATACACACAGGATTGATTCGATGCAACCACAAAGTACGATAATAACCAAACTCATGGGTTTACAGAAAAGACATAACTTTGAGTTAAGAACAAGAAATTCAAGGCTCTCGAAGCCATCAATGTCTCATTTACCAAGTCACGAAAAGAGAATTTGAGAAGACCAGTTCAAAGTTAAATCGAAGAATACCCAGATCAGAAATAAATGTACAGGTCAATAGTATAGAGAACCCATAATTTATGTTCAAGGCTCAAAGATTGAATCCATCCAAGAAATTCAAAGAATCACAAAGGGTTTCAAGGTATTAATTCTCATATAACTAGGAAATACAAATAATCTTATGATGTCACCATACCTTATAGAGCTCAAATAACATCGAAAATGGTGGCCAAGTTTTCTTAGTAGAGGACTAATTTCGTAAGCACAGAGCACTGAAAAAGTTGCAAATGAAAATTCCCAAAAAAATAAAGTAGAAGATTGATTAATGAATTCAGAAATCAAACAATAATGTGCAGAAGTCGACTTGAAAAGAGGTAGAAGCCAAATACCAAGATGTCATCACCGAGCTTAAAAGGAAATTCACGGAAAAGGTTGAGCCTATGAAAGATAAAAATAACATCACAATACATTCACAACAAAAGCTTCAGGGCATTGAAAATTATGTCCATCCTTCAAAATACATTCCAATCCATAAGACTAAAATATCTATGCCAATCTGAAATCACCCAATTATGGGTATCTTTTGAAATACAAAGAACATGCTACTACTTACCCAAAATGCAAAAGGGACTGATCCAAAAATAGGCATCGGTGCTATCAAATATTTTAAAAGGAGTATGACCCAATCAAAACACAATTAAAAGTACACAATTCAAAACCCAAATAGATAAACACGTCCACATACAAAACAAATGTTTTTAGCATCAAACCCAATATATGTGAGATGGATCTCACATTCCAAACTCGAAAAGATATACATGGGGATTTTTTTTTTCAAAGTAAAGAAATAAAATCTATAGAAAGAGGGCTTACCAAATCTCATAGTCGCATCCTCTCTACAAGAAACAAAGAGCTTCAACTTATTTTAATGGGAAACAAGAAAAATACATGATCAATGCCTTGAAAAGGATCAAAACAAGCTTGAAAGCTTCGAAAAGTGGTGTCTTGAGTACAAAATACTAGGGAATACTCCTCTAGCAATGAAAAATACAAACCATAGCTCCAACAGGGAGGAAAAAACCACAAAACTCCAGAATTCACTAATGGAGATTGGAAAAACCCTTCGCAGAGAAGTGTTAAAACAGGAATGAGCTCTAAATACCAAATAATCCTGCACTCAAGCTCAAGCTCAAAATCAATGGTGGCTCGATAAAATTTCATAAAGTATGCCTAGCTCAATCAGAACTCAAAAATTATCAAGGTTAGAGTTCGAATCACTTTATTTCCTCAACTAATTAGTGATTTTAATTTGACGGTAGAGATTTCAAAGTACCAGATTAACGGTCATCATTCAAACCCCAAATTAACCATGGTTAGAATAAAAAGATCCACATGTCAAATGATGATGAAACCCTAATTAGGGTTATATTCCACTGACAAAGGATCATGAAAGGGTCAATGCAACGTGAGGTAGGGGAAAATGTTTCCCGCTAATGATTTTTCTTCGCGTCTATACCACAAGTCATCAAATAGACCTTATATTTTCAAAAACATCATGATTAATCAAAAGGGTGGAGGTTTGATTAATCAAAAAGTAAACATTTATTAATCCCAAAATCCTGATGAATATTTCATGCAATTATAACATAAAGGAGGCCCGTGACTATAGTGTAAACCAAATCATATCCAATGGAACACAATACATTATCAAATACCATAATGTATGCCAATGACCAAGTCATGAGGGGCCAATGATAGATGAGTCGAGTATAGCCAAAAAATATTTTACCTTAGCATTTGCAAAGATTGACCTCAATATTTTTCAAAAGAACCTTCTAACCTCCAAGTGTGCACATCAAAGGTGGTCCCCACAGTGGGTGGATTGGAGTTGAGTATTTTTTACTAAGGTATACAAAAAAGAGTATTATTTTCATTTGCACAAAGGAATTTTGCATATGATCACAAGAGGACAAAACAAATGTCAACATCAAAGCTTACAGGTGGTCTCACAGTAGATGGAATGCATGGGTGAATATTTTGTCAAGTATTACAAATAAATGAATTATTTTTTGCTCACACACGGAGGTTATTTTTGCATGTGCATCCAAGGGGCAGAATTAAAGAGTGCTAAATTTATCATTACAAGTGGATCATGTAAGTGTCACATCAAGCACTAGAAGACAAAGATTACATGCACTTTGGTGGAGACTTACACAACATACAAGGGTAATTATTAGCAAAATTATTCATTCTACTTTATTAGAAATAGATCAAACAAATACAATTTGACTGAAAAGTAAATTTGTAGCTCAGGATCTTAATTGCCTCATTATAATTAGCATGCTTATTTTTATCTATTTTATTATTTATGATAAATGGATAAAAATAGGACGCATGGACGAGTACAAATTTTAGTCTATTTTTAGGATGGGTTGGCTGTAAAATCTTGATATATATTGTTTGCAATTATAAGGCACAAGAGAGGAATTTTGTGGACATAGGAGTTCTGAAACAAATTTTGTCATTTTTCCCCTTTGAATGAGAACTGATTTATGCCTTTCCAATTATTTGCAATGGTGTGTATATCTCATTAATTCTTGTGAATGTTGAATTCCCTGATTAATCATCTTACCTTGCTGCAAAATTTAGTAATTTCTACATAATATTAGTGTGCATGTTTATCTTACTGTATTGTTTTGACTCATTCCCTTAATACACCAAGTGTTTTGCCTTGATATTCTACTGAAAACTAATAGTTTGTGCAGCTAAAATCCATTCTCAAATTAATTATATACATACTCAGTCAAATCCCTCAACAAGTTTTGTGTATCACCCCATTTTCAATTTAGTTACAGCCATCTTTTACCCTCAAAACCCCTAAAAATTAGTTTAGGATACATAAAAAAGGAACTATCCTTGATACCAGAGACTCACCTCAATAATAGGTATACCCAACAACCTGAGGTGTTTCCATTGTATCTATGAAAGAGAGAGATCCAAAGAAATCTTACAACGCCTTCAATCATCTCTCACTAGCGTGCACTTTTGAGAGATAACAATTTTTTGCACGCCCAATGGGACCGGAACTAGTAATGACGCGTTCTGAATATTCAATATCCAAAGCAAAAATCATTTGGCGACTCCATAAGTCTAATTTTAGATCAGTACAACACTTTTAGAAAGCATTAAATTTTAAGTTACATTTATCAGGTGTTTTTAAAGAATATTAGATCTCTTATTTTGTCATTACCAACTATTTTTATGAGCAGAAGAACTTTTTTTCATAGTTTAAGTATTTTATGAGGTCCCGTAGCCACGAACCCTCATTTTCAGGAGTATAATCAGCCAAACCAACATCCCTTTTATCCATTTTCCCTTCAGATCAGTTCTATAACCCATATTAGAATAAATATCCTTATGACCCAAACCTTGGAAATCAGTATGATTATCAATATGATAATCATTATATTATTCAAGGTCAAAGTTATGCAGGAGGTTATGTTGATTTCGAAAAAGAGGAGAGATCTTGAAATTGAGCTTAATGAAATTAAGAAATAATTTTTTTTTTTCAAGGAACTATATGAGAAATTATTAGCAGCAAAAAATGATAGGCATCAAGTTTGTCATGATTTTGTGCCTATATATTCCCCTTGTTAGCCAAAACAACCCATTCATCAATTTTGAAATTATCAATCTGCAAAAATTCCTTCTTTTTTTGCCCCACAATCATGTGTTGAGCCCAAATTAAAGTGTCCAAGTTGGCGTTCAGTTGTTTTCCTAAAAACAAAATTTGTACCCTGGCCTCTTATTCAAAATTTTCAAGTTAAGGTTGAAACTGAGCCCACTACTCCTCCTTTACCCGTACTTCTAGTCTAGGAAAGAGAGAATAAGAATATAATTTAGGAGGGGCAGCCAACTGAATAAAACAACAGGTTGGAATTTTTTCATAGCATGGACCAATGGGTTTCTAAATTTATATTCTATCATATTCTAGAGTTAGAGAAGCAACCCTTTAAAAAGTTACAAGTAGTTGTTACAAAAAATCAAAAATAAATCAAATATGATCAACAACCTTCATATTTTAAGCATAGTGTGTATGAAGGAACCATACTCCTACAAACTATTGATTCATCACAATTGATAGAACCTGAAAGAATTTGCAGACCAGTTTCGAAGATAAATCTGCTGACTTAAGGGACGAGTAGGTTATTTCCAGATTATCTGTTATTATTGTTGATGATAGAAAAGACAAAGACCAGTTTTAGAATTATCATGATAAATCAGTTGAGTGTGAATACCCTTATTATGCTACATGCATGGAGATATATGCATTATTAGGGACTTGCAGTTATTCACAAGAACTATGAGATGATACTGCAGGTATTCGTGAGTAACAATCTTACATTGAGGAGAAAAATGAATGTTAAGGAAATATGGTAAATATGGATAGAATGGAAGAAGTTTAAGGTACATGAAATATCAGTCACATGGTAGTAATGGATTAGAAGATTTAAAAATATAAATAACAATTTGAAGATATTGAAAATATTTTCAAACATTTTAAAGAAGTAGAACAACCATCTTATCATCTTTATGATGTCATGATTGATGAGTTACAACATCTCGAAGAGGCTGAATACTTTCCGAATTAGTTTTAGATTTTCAAAGAGAATATACAACAACCTACAACAGTCAAACAACTTTCAAAACAATTTCAGATAGATCCCATGATCGAAAAGGAGGTTCATGCTTTAGTAAAAAACAAGAAAATTGGCTATTCAGTTGTTTGGAGACCATATCATATTTGGTATCTTGCTGGTTCACAACGTGCTACAAAAATATAAGAGTTCATGCTTGTATCAGAGCCTAAAAATGAGTGTCAGATCCTCAAGAATCAATTCCAAAGCCCCTCAGAACAGTTTGTAGATCAATGAGAAAGATTCTTCATGTTTTGGGCTGAGTTATGGAACAAATTCAACATACACATATCATTTTCAGATATATCATGTTACTTATTTTGTAAGATGATTTCTTTGCCTCATTTTCGGATTTTTCACTTCCTATTTTAGGATTTGTTTAGCCTTGATTTGCTTCTGGTTAGAATAGGGTAGATTAGGATTTCTCTTTTAATAATTGCAGTTCATGCACATCGCAATGTTTTTAAATTCAATAAGGTGCATTCTTTCACGTGATTTGGTTGACCAAATCTTTTCCAAGCTTTTGTTTGTTTGCCGGAAAGTAAAATTTTGGTTGTATGCTCTGACTCCATGCCTAATGGACAAGAGAAAGGAACTGGTCTATAAGATAACAGATAACTTTCCTTGTAGGATCGCAAGAAATGTTGAAATTTTTGCACCTCATGCGAAAAGGGTCAACTCAAAATTCTAAGTTTCTCAAATTGGTCGAGTCACAAGTTTGGGTATGTTTGGGTCAGCCACCTTGGAAGAAGATATAGATTTTAATTTTTTGGTTTTGGACATTCTTGGAAGTCACATTTGGATCAAAACTACAACTTGGGTGCAGTTATAGAATGTCATGCCTCATAGATACATCCATTCTATAAACGACCATTGCAATGCCCTAAAGAAGGTAGGAAAAGTAGTATGTATCATACATAATGTTCTGAAGCTACAAACAGGTTTCCGTTTTGAAGGACAGGGTGCGGAATAAATTTCAGTCATCCATTGAGCATCAAAAGGTACATTTTTTAAAATTTATTTCCACGATTAAGTGAATTATTTAAGTGTATTGAGTTGTAAAAATTCATTATTATCCATACAAATGAAGAAAGTACAGAAAATAAAGAAATGCATCTCATTACACAAGAATATTTTCATTTATCCATGACAAATAACTATGCATATTTATCTCACACAAGCTGTGAGAAATAACTGAGGAAAAGGAATACATATACTTATGAAATTGAAAATGTGAGTTAAATGAAACCCTTCATTTCCTTGAGGAGGTGTTCCTTTCTTTTCAAGATACTAGTCCAAGATGTACTCTACAAACTGCACCATGATACTTGAAAAAGAGATGAAAATGGTGTCAATACTTAGCTCATAGTTTTATTTTAACTCCTTATATTTCCAGTTTGATAAAAACATGCATTCAAAACTACAAATATAGTATTCAAAGGAGGAGAAGTTGCAATAGAATCCCATATATAATTGTATCACGTGAAAAAACATGATCTAAAAGTAGGAAATGTTTAAACAGAAAAGGTCACAACTATGTGGGAATTATGAACGAATCAAATAAGTATAGTATTTAGCTCCATACCAAGTAGACAAAAAATGGAGAATTCAAGTCTTCATTGCAAAAGAAGAAACACAGTAAAGCAAAGAGCCATAAAAGCCATGAAATGAAGTGCAATGTTACAATATTAAGAAAACAACAGTTTTTGTTGCAAAATAGAGTTCAAAATACTTTGAATACTGCACTTTAGGACTCATTTCAAATGAACATTCTACTATATTCATTTCTATACATGCCAAGAGTTCAAACTCAAATAGGAACAATATTTCAAGAGTTATAAAAAAATTTCATCTTCAGGATTGTGAAGTCAATTTTTAGGACCAACTATCAAAGGAAGCACTTCCCATCAATACGGTTTTGTAACATACAGTTATCTAGAAAGGGGTGTGATGAAATTGAGCTAGAAGTCATTTATCGAAGGCACAACTTTAAAAAAATAAATTGCTGGATATTAGGTACAAGCAGTGGTAAATGTGATAATTTTTAAGCCCCGAGATACATTATAACTGAAGAACATATGTTTTCGAAGTTTCGTGATCCAACTAAAATAAATAAGTATTATAACTTTGCATCAATGAAATAGTCAATTCAGAAAGTATAGTGCATAAAATTCATCCATACAAGTAGTGCCAAGCAAGTAAAAAATTATTGATTATTTGTAAGCCTTCAACTACTTTACAAATTTATGTTTCCAGCAGAAAAGAAAAGCTAATAGTTGCACGAATGAATGACAAATTATAGCTACATTCAAACGGAGTAGCAAGATTCATGCTTCAAAACAAATCATGCAAGAACCAACCAATGTCATAAATATGGAAGAAAACAGATCACTCCTTACAGTTTAACTCAGTATATATCACAATGAAACAATTATCAATTTACAATATTCATCAGACCGTCCAAAGAATGGCATCCTACTTTAGGAATAGAAGAATAGGTGTAGCTTCCGCATAATTAGTCAATAATAAAGGAGATACCTCACTACATAGTTTTCTGAAAAAACTATAAGTTACAGAGACTCTTTATGTATTAAAGGGTGGACAAGATTCAAGTTACATATCATCAAATTTGTTGCCATTAATCCATCAAACTCTCAATGCAAATATAGAATGGATCATCAATGAAGCTTGGAGAGGAAGATATAATATGATATTTTTCAAAGAATGATATGATCTTTCATTTACAGTAATTCATCAAATCTAAAGTATAGAGCATGAAATCAAAACTATGGAGGAATATCAAATCTTAATATGAAACTTGGTTACGTAGTTAGGAAAATATCTTCTTTAGGAACTTACACTGATCGATGGTTGAGTATCTTAAAGTTTTTTCCTTATAGCATAGAGCAGTCGAATGAGGCAGATGTCACCCTTGGCATTAACATGTGAACATAGTACTATCATAATCAATAGGTAGTAAATTATACAATATACTTTTCCAACTAGATCAAAATTTTCCAACATTCATAACAACCATCAAGGGAAAGCAAAACAGAGACTCAACTTTGAATTACTCAGTTGGCAGAAAACCACGAACTTGTCAAATTTTGGGGAAAAAAATACTCAAATAACAGGTGTTAAATTTTGAGAATGTAAATGGCATGCCCAGGATAAAGATATGCACAAACCAGTCAATTCTTAGTATACACACAAGATTGATTCAATGCAACCACAAAGTACAATAACAACCAAACTCGTGGGTTTACAGAAATTACATCAGTTCAAGTTAAGAACAGGAAATTTAGGACTCCTGAAGCCATCAATGTCTCATGCACCAGGTCATAAAAAGGGAATTTGAGGAGCACGTGAAATCGAAGAATACCCAGATAAGAAATAAATACACAGGTCAATAGTATAGAGAACCCAAAATTTATGTTCAAGGATAAAACATTGAAGCCATCCAAAAAATGCAAAGAAGCACAAAGGGTTTCAAGGTATTAATGCTCATGTAACCAGGAAATATAAAGAATCTTATGATGACACCATACCTTATAGACCTCAAATAACATCGAAAATCGTGTCCAATTCTTCTTAGTAGGGGACCAATTCCTAAGCACATAACACTGAAAAAGTTGCAAATGACAATGCCCAAAATGAAAAAGTAGAAAATTGATTAACGGCTTCAGATGTCAGACAATAATGCCTAGAATTCGACTTGAAAAATGAAGAAGCCATATACCAAGATGCCCTCGTTGAGCTCAAAAGGTGCTTCACGGAAAATTTTGAGCCCATGAAATCTAAAAATAACAGAACAATACATTCACAACAAAAGCTTCAGAGAATAAAAAATGGTGGCCATCCTTCAAAATACATTCTAACCCAGAAGATTAAAATTAATCTATGCCAATGCGAACTCACCCAATTCTAGGTATCTTTTGAAATACAAAGAAGATGTTATTACTTGCCCAAAATGCAAAAGGGGCTGATTCAAAAATAGGCATCGGTTCTATCAAAGATTTTAAAAGGAGTATGGCCTAATCAAATCAAATCTTAGAGTATATAGTTCAAAAACCGAATAGATAAATACGGCCACATACAGAACAAATTCATTTATAGCATCAAACCCCAGATTCTTGAAATGGATCTCACATTCCATGGTCCAAAAGATATACATGGCGACTCATTTTTCTCAAAGTAAAGAAATAAAATATATAGAAAGAGGGCATAACAAGTCTCATAGTTGCATCCTCTAAACAAGAAACAAAGAGCTTCAACTTCTTTTAATGGAGACCAAGAAAAATACATGCTCGATTCCTTGAAAAGGACTAGAATGAGCTCAAAAGCTTCCAAAAATGGCATCTTAAGTACAGAATATAGAAGAACACTCCTCTAGTAGTGAAAAGTACAAACCATAGGTCCAACAGGGAGAAACGAATCACATAACTCTAGAATTCACCAACAGATGTTGGAAAAACCCTTTGCAAAGAATTATTAAAATAACAACGACCTCTAAATACAAAATAATCCTGCACTTGAGCTCAAGATCAAAAGCAATGACAACTTGATAAAGTATGCCTAGCTCAATCAGAGATAAAAAATGATCAAGGTAATTGTTTGAATCTATTTATTTCCTCAACTCATCAGTGAGTTTAATCTGATGGTAGAGATTTCAAAGTACCATATCAACGGTCTTCATCCAAACCCCAAATTAAACACGGTTCAAATAAAAACATGCACATGTCCAACGATGATGAAACCCTAATTAGGGTTGTGTTCCACCGACAAAGGATCGAGAAAGGGTCAATGCAACGTGAGGTAGGGGAAAATTTTTCCCGCTAATGATTTTACTTTGTGTCTATGCCACATGTCATCAAAGGGGCCTTATATTTTTGAAAACATCATGATTAATCAAGTTAGAATCATGATTATTTTTAATTTCAAGTTTTAGTGTAGGAGTAGTTCAATCATTTACAATAAAAGAAAATTGTTGTTTGTAATTATGATGTTTCAGTTTTGTTGTTTTATTTAGGTTATTTTCCTTTTAGCAGTAACATAGATTGTTAGTTTCATCTTAGTTAATTTGGACACTTCAAACTAGTTAAACATTGAGATTCATTTCGAAAAACCATTGGGAATTTACGCTACCCATTCATAACCTCTAAATCTCCCCTTTCCCAACTCAGCTGTTAGGAGATCAGACTACTAGATCTTAGTAACTGATCCTCCTATAGTTAGCTACACATATTTCCACATTGGTTGCCCCGGCACGACCTCGGGTGGTCAAGCGCGGTTGAAGGTTGCAAGTCAATTTTCATCTGTACAAATTGGTGAACCCAACGTCAAGGATTAATTCCTTCTTGTTTCCTTTTATTTCATTTCTATTAACTCATCTTTCCATTTCTTCCCTTATTTTGGTAGGTATTTTATACTTTCTAAAATATGTCTCGAAGAGATTTTGGTGGGCCATTTGGCTTTGATAGATATTAAAACAACATTCACCCAAAAAAATCCCCTTATCTTTCGAGGTGGGGTGAAAATTACGTAAGCAACGTCCAAACCTGCCCTAGTTACACCTAAAACCCCATTAGCTATGTAAGGATGGAGGAGGTTGGTCAACCATTAAACATGCATTACAGTCAACCCAATGTAAATCATGTTGTTATCACAAATGGAAAAGGTTCTTACTATAGAGTCTTGTCAAGACCTCACATTTTCATGTAATCAACAAAAGATGATATATTTGCATGAATAGCTAATCCTCTTCATCATATAGATGAGTATTTGGATAGAATGAAGGATAAAAAGTTTGAAATTTCGAATGGCCATCCTAAGAATCATACTTCAAACAAATAAAAAAATTATAACAAAGAACAATTCATGAAAGGGTATCATGAGCCTGCTCAATCAAATCCTATGTCACAGGAACACCAACAAGTGACTCAATCCTCTCCCAACAATCTAATTTATACTTTATTAAGGAGGATTAGAGAACTAGAAAGTACATAGACTTCATAACCAACACATGTAGTAGGGAAGAACATGGGGTATCCAGCTGACAGCAAAGGATACATCCCTTATAATGAGCAACCAACACAATATCTTATACAACAAGGTTATCTGATTCATTCAAATATAGGTGATATTCTCACGGGATTAGAAACACTAGGAATGGGTCCTCATCCTTCTCAAGCTTATCCTACACAAGGGCTAGATGGATGTGCATTCTCAAATAGTGACACAAAAGGCAAGGCAACGTTTCTTGGTTTTATGCCCACTAGTCCATATCCTGGTACTATCCCACCTTACATGCCCATGTATTCAAAAACTCCCCAGATGGACCCATATGTCATTCCCACTCCCTACATGCCATATGAAGGGACCCCAGATGTTGTTTTCAATGCTTATAATGCAACTTATCCAACTCCTCCTCCTCCACTTCCTCATTTAGGATCTCTAATGGTGGAATCTCATGCAATGGGTACATATGCTAAGTACTTAAAGGAGCCTCTTGAATTCACCATGCATGGTGTCATGCTTCCATGCACATTGCTGAATCTTCCAAAATTTATTGAAGAAGGAGACCTCAATGCTCATATCAAGGCCTATACTACCACTATCAGGGAATTAATTCCTTAGGATCATGTAGTGGCTAAGATATTTATAAAGACTCTCAAAGGAATCACAATTGATTTGTATTACCATATTCCAGAAGCTTCTATAAATTCCTTTAAAAAACTTGTTTCTAAGTTCATCAAAGCATTTGACATGAACATGTTATTGCATATAGGGATTAGGGTGTTCCTGCATTTTAGATAGGAGAAAAATGAATCTTTTACCCATTTCATCTAGAGATGGTGTCAAGTTATTTATTCCTCTACAAGTGTGCCCAACATGGACCAGATGAAACTTTGTGATATTTTCCTTCACTCACTCAATTGAGACACTAGGGAGGAAGTCCTAAAGTTTCCTTTTCATAGTTACGAGGAAGTATTGGAAGGTGTTATTTAGATTGACCAAGCCACTATAGAAAGTGGTCGTAAGAACTATGGTCCCAATGGGAAATTTGTATCCCTAAATCAAAATAATGCAAATTATCAAAACAATGGTGCCAACAACTAGGGATCTAAGGGTGTGAATCAAAATGATGGTGCTACCATGAATAGTTGTACTTATCAAGCCAAGAATGTTAGTTTCACAAACAATGGTAGCACTAAAAATAACAATAACATGGGAAATCAAAGAGCCCCTAACACTGTCTCCTCATTCAACACATTTCATGTAAACAATCCCTCTCAAAAGTAATATCAAACCCATGGCCCAAACCAGTATCAAAACTCTTTCTTAGGGGAAAATAATTATGGTTATAAAAATCAATTTAAAAATTATAACCGAGGTTATAATAAACAACAAAAAAATTCTTATCAAAGGCCAAGAGATTATGAACCTAACCTATACTATCGTTTCCATAAGGTTCGAGGTCATGACGATAGAACTTCCCGCAATTACAACAAGTTTCTGTAAAGACTTCCATAAAACCAAAGGAAACTCTTTTTAGACATGTTCCCAGAAAATCCTGAAACAAACCTACAGCCTAGTCATACCTGACCTATCTCACGTCAAAATGTGAACCCTAAACGTCCTGGTGATTCCCAAGTGAATTCTCAAAATATAAACAAGGGTATTGCTATAGGAAACAATGACCATGAACCATCAAATTTTGACAACTCTCAAGTTTTTCCTAACCTTGGTTCAAATGATAACACAAACATCTTGGGGTTAGTCAAAGTAGAGGTCAAGCCAAAATTAATACAACAACTCGAATGAGGGAGTATGATTCATAGCTCTTACCCACACTTTCCTTCCCATAGGATGATATTCCTACAATCTGAAAACTAGTAGGATCCTACGATTTAATACTATATTTGAAAAATACCTTTTATCACATTTAATGTCTATATTTACTGAAGAATTCATGTGTGAATCATTATACCTTGCTCAATGCACTTGATCTTGGTCATCTAATTCATATTACATCACCTCCTAGTGCTCAAATAAATCATATTGAATTTGACATACATCCTCCATGATAGACTGATAGGGATACTAGGTTTATTTTCTATATAGATAACATGCCATATGACGCTGAAATTTCCCGAAGAGGTGATCCTACCTTATTTTTACAAGTATGTGCTTATCAAAATTTCATTAAGAGAACCATGATTGATGATGGGGTTGCTATAAATTTGGTTCCATTTTCTTTCTTGCATAAGTTGGGATATGGAGAGACAAATTGTTCCTCTACAAGAAACACATTACTGGAGTACAACAATATTAAAGAGACCTCGATTGGATCCATATTTCTTCCAGTCACTCTTTGTCTAAAATCCATATTTGACGGAGTTTTACATTATCGATAGGGAAACAAGTTATAACATGATCCTTGGGAGACCCTAGATTCATTGAACAAAGGTTAGCCCTTGTACCATATGACAAGATATTAGATTCCTCCATTTTGGGAAGGTATTCATCACTCAATGGGATCCTAAGCCCTTTGATATACACTTAGAAAACCTCAAGAAAATGAGAGGAGTCCATACAGAGTATGAAATTCCTGCGAATCAATTGATAAAACCACCTTCATAAAAAGAGTTAGTCCTGATCACCCCGGGTGTTTTGAAGGCTGAAATCGTTGACCCAAAAACATTTGAGGTGGAAAAAATAGATAAAGGTTAATCAATATATGTGGAAAAAGTGTCTACTAGAACCAAAAAGTAAAATATGAAACTCTTTGAGATTGATGATCTGATCTTCCTCCCATTTTAACCATAGGGGATGGGTAGTCTTCTCAGTTTAGCATCTCTTCCCTTCGACAACCCGGTTCTAGGTGTAAACATGACAAAATTAACAAATGAAGAAGGAAACTTTGAGATTGAAATGATGCCCATAAAAACCATATTTGAGAGTTATTATATTCTAAACCTTGGTTTCAACCCATGTGTGTCTGAAACTAAGCTAGTCATATCCATGGGGCAAGGCCTCATCATTCAGCAAGGTTCAAAAGTAAACACAACGTTCTACATAGGAAATAAGGTTAAGCAACATAGTCATGCTCACCCACACACCATCTCTCAAGAATGTGACATAGAGGTGCATGAATTCCTCTTTCAGACAAAATATTTTAATGACTGGACATATACATTTTTGGGAATGGGTTGTAAGTTTAAACCCAAAATTGTAGGCCCTTGCCAAGAGAATGAAAATTTTGAGGATCATGATTCTCCACTGTGTACTTTTAAGGGTGAAGAATTCAATATTTGTCAAATTTATTCACTATAGCTATCATGACATGTACTTTTACCTACATTTCCATATGTCTATTATTGTATTTGCATTGCATTTTCATCTTCCAGTTCATTTTGTAAAATTTTTGATCAAGCAAATTATTCTAATAGAAATTCCTAAAATCTTCTTAAAACATTAGAAAAATTTCAAATCATAACTCTTCAAATCCTCATGTTATCATCAATTATTTCCAAATCATTTCATCAATTGACGAAAGATAAGAAAAAGCTTTCACATTAACCATACCAATGCCTATGTACTTGGTTCTACTTAAAAAAATTTCTAGATTAGGTTTTTCGTTGCCTATAGTATACCCTAGAAGCTTCATGGTGTCACATCTTTCCCATACAAATCTCTTTGGAAATAAGAACATTCTAGACATTTTTCTAGATAAATAAGAAAAATGTAAATCCACAGAAAGTTTTTATTTCACACATTTCTTTTCCCTACCAACCTTCGATGTTGAGCCTACGTCTCTTACTAGTGTTGTAGTGTTGGGAAAGGAGATAAGTGTGCTTACTATGTTCTATGCCTTGTCTAAGGTAATGAGCCCATATTTCCTATAGGTAGCATGGGGAAAGGTTTAAGGGGTCCCTTTAAAAAAATTGAAAGTTATAAATAGTTCATTCAAAATGCTACGAAATCATAAATCAAAACAAAGTGAGTTAGATGTTCAAATTCCAAAAGAGTATAAAACCTTAAACCATATTTTGTCAACCAAGTGGCCATCTATGGATCTAAGTCTAGATAAACTTGAAAGCAATTCACATATTAAACTAGGAAGCAGACTTGAGTAGAATGAGGTTGTAGGGTCTCAATTTGGTTTTGCCAAATCTTATCTTTTTCTCATCATTACCATTAAACAATTTTATATAACTTTAGCCCTTGCATCTTACCGGTTGCGTGGAGCTAGGAGTGGGGCAAGTTCATTCACTTATCATATCAGTCTTTCATCACATCTTGTCAAAATAATATGAAGTATCGAAAATTGTTTAGAGAAACTAAAGTTCAACATTACAGTGTATTTATGTTATCATGTATACGCATTACAAAACACAAAAAAAATCATTATGTTAGCATTCATATCCAATGAATACATTCTTAAAAGCATATAAAAATGGAAACTCTAAACATCTAAGAGTACACACATGAATCAAATCAAAAATTGAAGTCAACTCTATGTAAGGAATAACCGAGCCAAAAAGAGATATCTGTACATATCATATTGTGTCATAGTATTGTATAATGCCATCACACACTAAATGTGGTCAAAATGCTTGCAATGAGAACGGAATACCAAAACATCATATATTCCTCACAAAATGGAGACTAAGCAATAAAGGCACTCTTCCTATCCACCTCTTTGAGGCCCCTTATGACCGCTCTAGTTATAAATTTCTTAGTAGTTATTCTCAAAAGCATTCAAACAGCAAAGGCCCAAGCCTAACGCAAAATACCATTCCTAAATCCATTCCAATTCATCCATACTCACAAACAAAATGGTCACCGTGGGCCCAAGGATAAAAAAAATCATGACAAGAATATGTGCAAATGGATTTGAGAATAAGTTGTTTTGAAAAATATCTGCTTTGTTTTCAACCTTATTTCAAGTTTATGTGTCCACAGAATTGGAGCGTTGATGGAGCTAAGTTCTTATCCCGACAAAAATGGTAAGTCGTCATGTCGTTTTAATTTAGCATTTATTTTTCGATATTTTATCTATGTGCACTTAAGTCTTCTCTTAATTTTATAGGGAATGAGAGTCTGTACAGAGATATTTTGATAAACGAGTGTGTCAGGTATAGCTTCTAACTCCCCATTTTGGGAACACCATACTCAGACTTTATGTTTTATGCCTTTTCATGGCTAAGACGCTTCTCCGTGAGGGAAATATGTACACACCAAAAATTGCATGTGCTACATTGTCGACAAATGGTTAAAAAGTACCCAATGATGGTTCATGTCCTTTCAAAAGGTGTTCAAGTTCCTAAACGCATTCGCAGTGTATATTTGTAACTTAGACATCCTTAAAATTTCCATGTTTTCTTCCAGCATCCCATTCATTTCTATGCATTTTTTGTCCTTTAGTGTCAGGGCCACTACCTTTCCTGGGCGGCAGTTTTGGAACTGCCACCCAGGTAGGGCAATGATCTTGTGACTGTCACTCTACACAAGGTGACAATCCTTTGCACTTTTTCCATAACTCTTCATGCATGGTTTTAACAAGCATGATTTCACTTAACATGACTTCCAAGGCATGATTGTGAACCAAATTGCCTAAAAATAGTCTCGATTGCATGGTATTCCTTCCCTCTTATATTTTTAAATAGATTTAATTAGTTTGAACTACCTCTTCACCCAATGATTTCACGCTTGAAGGCCGTATTGTTTATGAACGAACATCTCAGCCAATTCCTATAAATTCAAATCTTGTATTCAAGAAAATGCCCTGAGAATTTTGTGTATCTTACATAGTATTGCTACAAGAATCCTACTGAAAATTGCATAGCCAAAATTTGTTCACTTGTGTTATCTCTCTTCTACTTGCATTAGAACCAGATTTGCCTTCAAGCTGCCATTTATCAACTGCCTTCTCTTGAGGCTACCTTTGCATTCCTAATTCCTTGCACTCATATGGACACACAGAGAAAGAAAGGATAAATTAAGGGGACAAGTAATCACATAGACGGATTTACCTCTTATCTATAAATTCTAGGTTGGATTTGTTGTTTTATTTCCTTCATTACTGTAATTTATCACTGTTACATCATATCAAATAGATTAGAAATCAATTTCCTTTCATTTGCAAGTAATTAGTTAATTTCTAAGAGTTGTTAAATCATTAATAGCACCTCTTGGTGATGAATCTTCTTCTTCCTAATCCTGGGGATTTGAAGGAGAAAATATCTATAGGAAGTTTTCTGCATATCATAGATTATTGGGAAAAGTACTTGTTTTCTGTTAGCATTATTTAGAATACACTCAGCAAAGGTGAATAACCATACCGGTTTACTTTTCTTCTTTCGTTTTAGTGTAGGAGTAGTATAATCATTTATAATAAAAACAAATTGTTGTTTGTAATTATGATGTTTCAGTTTTGTTTTTTTATTTAGGTTAGTTTCAACAGTATCATAGATTGTTAATTTTATCTTAGTTAATTTAGACACTTCAAATTATTTCAACATAGAGATTAATTTAGACAAACCATAGGGAATTTATGCTACCCATTCATAGCCTCTAAATCTCCCCTTTGTTAACTCAGCTACTAGGAGATCACAATACAAGATATTAGTCATTGATCCTCCTATAGTTAGCTACACATATTCTTACATTGGCTGCCCCGACACGGCCTCGGGGGGTCAAGTGCGGTTGTAGGTTGAATGTAAATTTTCATCCATACAATGACCTTGATTGAGACGATTATACTACCTCTAAGGGAAGCTCAACTATAGACGTAGAACCTGAAAGAAGACCTATTGATAGCTTGTCCTCTCAAAAGATTGAAATAGTTTTCAAATTTGATGAACCCAGGGGATTATCTTCTAGGTCTAAGAATATCGCAAGGAAATCCTCATGTGATCCTCACAAACTCAAAGTTCTTGATTTCTTTGAAGGATCGTGTTATAAATATTACATTTGATTTCTTTGAAGGATCTAGTTGTCCTAGATTTTGTATTGATTAAGAGAACATGTGGAGAATTGAAATCATGGATAAGTCATGTCATATAACTATATTATGCAAACATTCTAGCTAGAAAAATCACAATTTGAGTTGAGGTGGCGTAGAATTTTATGGAGCTGAGGGAATCTAGTTACCCAAATTGGAGTGTTACACAAGGAGAAAAAAATCTTTTTGACTTATTCCGTTTAATATATGATCAAATAAAAAACATAATATATCATTGACATAAATATTTCATAGCTAGGTGGGTGCACTTCATATAGAATCCAACTCTAAACCCACCTTCTGTGTAAATTTATGTACACACAACATTAGCGTTGCCATGTCATCACTATCTATGTGACAACAATATTTGATGTTTCTCACTTAACCTATTTTTTTTTGGTGTTATGTAAGTAATGCAGGGTTAATTGTAAAGGGTGAATATGTAACACACCAAAAATACCAACACAAGGACAACACAGTGAAATACAGGATAACGTTTTTTTTGACCTGCTTTGACACAACACGACACAACATGTCGTCACAAGGTTACAACCAACACTAGGAACCACTTGTTACGGGGGAGACCACAAGGTCAGCACGGAAACGTTCACACCTATCAAGGACAATGTACTCTTCTTTTGACAAGACAACATGGAAGTCCAAACCACATGACACACTCACAGCTAGGGCATCCCATGAGAAATTTCTTGTTAAATTTTCTTGTTTACTAAAGTGTCTCTTAATTCTTAACTTACGTTCTTATAAAATTTCATGTAATGATTCACACAATTCTTTTCACAAGGGAGAACTTCTTTCTTTTCAACTGTTGACTAAATAGCTTAAGGCCAAGCTTTCTAAAATAGGATCATAAATTTTATGTCCAAATCTTTCTTATTCATTTGATTTTAGAACATTTTCCATTTCTTACAAGGTTAATTAATCTTACTCAAGCCACTAACACATGTTCCACAACTCTATTGCACAGGTGAAGGCATAAGCTCCGATTGAGTGGAAAGTACCGCTTAGGGTTCATAACAATAACCTTCTTGTTTAAGGATCAAAATTTGACCTTGCTTAAGAAATATCACCATGAATCAAGGCAAGGGTTAACAGAATAGGACAACAGAATTTAGCTTCAGGGTCACATTGTTTACTATCAATCTTTCATTGAAGTTAAAAGTTCATCAAGATTGGTTAAATGTTCCATCTAGACTTTACTTAATTAAGTTTGACAAAGGAGAACATTTCCAACGATATAGAGACATTTAAGGTTTTATTAATCAATTTCCCTCTTACTTATTAAATCCTAACATCTTCTAAAATCTAACCATTGATTTCACCATGAGATCATTTAAGGTTTCACCATAAAAGGATAATGTTTATTAGTTTAATTTTAATAAGGACTATCCAGCTCACTTCATAGTACTTACAAACTCATTACTACTAAGCCTTAGGAGGATTTACAACTCAACATTTTAACTCAAGAGAAAAGTTTAACAGTACTCGTTTGCGGAAACAAAACAAGGTTATATCAATTCATTCCAACATGATGCACAAATCAAAGGGACATACCATCTCTATTGAACCATGACTAGGGAACAGGAGCGTAAAAACATGGAACATGCCACACTACTATTCTAAGGATTTAAAAATACACTAGAATATCCCATAACCAAGCAGTAATCAAATTTCATCTTTCACATGTTATCCAAACAAGCCAAAGTTTCAACACTTGCAACAACAATACTCTACAATACATTCAACATTTTTACAAGGTACTTCATAAATCGTATAGATGAACCTTTAACACTCTTTTCCTCTAGTCTATTCGCATAATCCATCTGCACAAATATTAACTAAAGTCAGTTCGCAAGAACTGAGCATGTTAAGGCTACACATTGCAACAGTAAGCTAACATTTAACAATATCAAGAAAGGAATGTTCTAAATTCAGAAATGGATTAAAACACAACTCACAACTCCAAGATTAATCACATGAGAGAGAAATCTAAACCATCCAACAAAAGGAAAGTCCAAATACCAGTAAGAACAAAATTACATAATTCAAGGCAAGACCTTATGGGTTAGGAACAAGAAGGTCAAGAATGTTGATATCTCCTTCATGTAATCCTATGGATTACGTGATTGGAATCCAAAACTTACTCCATCCAACTAAAGGGGTCCAAAAGAAGACAAAACATACTAATTATGATCGTAGGCGCGAAACAAAACGACGTTATCCAAATCTCCCAGGGGCTTCATAGCAATAAGGGTTCGACGTCCTTAAAAGAAAAACAACTCTAGTTTCAGTTTTAAACAAGGAGTTTTACCACTACCTTCTTATAGGATTACTTAAACGTAGGACTAGTTAACAATACAAAACCACTCTTCCAAAAGCGTACATGGGAGATACAAAAAGGGCCATTATTCTACCAACAAACCTTATCCTAAACGTCAAATCCTCTACATAGTGTAAGGGAGGGCTAAACCCAAAAGTAGTTAATAATTTTTATATATTTCCGACAATGCCAAAAAGTATTTTAAAATAAATAATAAAAAAATAAAAATTGATTTCCTTAACAAAGCCACGAAAAGGGACTTTTAGTAACCAAGTTCAAAGAATAAGATATTCGAGTTCGAAAACAAAGGGATTCGATACACGGTGGGTAATACACCAACGATGCCCCAGAATCAAAAGACCTTACCACGAGTACAAGCACAAAATAAGAACCAACGCACAAATCCATCAGGAAGGTTACGCAGTGCAGTCAGGCCTAGAAGTTCTATGAGCTCCTTGTCAATGGTAGAGAAGATGAAAATTTTACCCGATCCATGTGGGCTTATCAAGGAAAAGTCTAGCAAATATCAAACAGATGAATATAACAGCCACCTATTATATTATCACTGAAATCAACTGTCATCTAACAGGAAACGAGTTCACGAGTCCAATACCATGGATTCACCTACAACTTTTGTTTCAATCCAGCTATTAATAGCTTGCTCGCGACCCTTAAAAAAAAATTGGAGAGGTTTCATTCAATTAAACTTACAATGTTTTCCCCTTACTTTAATCAAACAAGAGTTTGAACCAGGAAGTAGTTATAGTAATTTTCTCAACACGTAGAGGCCAAAATAGATGTCAGGTTATTCGTCCTCTAGAACTGGGTACAAAAGTCAACCATGTACAGTTCTATAGCAAGACCCTAATGCCATTTTCTAATCAAACAAAAAGTAAGGAATGCCCACAGGCTTAATCAAGTTTTAGAACACAATGTCACTATTAATGTACCATTTAGCAAACAGGAGAGCCCTAAACAGGAAAATACGTATATATTCAACCCAAATAGAGATATGAAGGCTTAACCTTTCATATAGTAAGCCTTCAATTATAATTACCATCACAGAGTTCTTTAAAAGAGAGTCATATAAGCAAATGAAACCCTATAATGTTTCCTTCCCTATGAACTAGATTGCATTACTCAAAATTGCAGTATCCCTTTTAGACAAATATGAAGTAGAGTAAGCTATAAGAGAGGAAAGAACATTCCAAGCAAAATCAGTGAAACTGGATCGAGATTTAAAGGGACAACCAACACAATCAAGCAGCGATATAAACAACCACGAAAACATTTGTCTAGGCGCTATTCAATAGGAGAGAAAATTCATTTCAAGATACTGAAAGAAGGTAGAAAACTATTACAAGGAGTAGATTTAACATGCCTGATTAGAATTCTTCCAACCAACGACCACGTCGACCAAGGCTCGGGCAACAACAACACAACCTGCGCAACTTCTCTTCCTCCGCCAGCTGAAGATCCATATCCTGTTAACGGCCATGCTTGGCATAGGAAAAAGGGGGGTGATTGAAACATGCCTTCTTGGAATCCTCGGGAGCAACTCTGGGAAGATAGAAGCACTCAGAAGATGGATTATGTTGAGACAGAAAAGGACTTTGATAGATTCCATTGTAGTGTTCGTGATGATTCAAGCATCTTTTATTTGAAGCCTCTTCCAGAGCATCATGAAAATCCATTCTCGGGGTATAGCTTTTCTCCCCGAAGCTCTCTGCATGCCACCATGAACAGTGAGCAGTTTTGGCTGACAAACAGCTAGAACCTGTCTTCTTCTCAGTCAAACCATAACTATCAGCTACATCAGAGCTAGTACCACTACTGGGTATTTCTACAAATCGATATTGATCAAAGGCATCATATTCCATTGCCCCCACACACCCATTCTCTGTGGAATCTGAAATTGTACTCTGAGTGGCTGATTCTAATTCTGTACAAGGCCTCTCTAATATTTTATAAAGGTTTTCCTTGTTCTCTCTCTCCAGAAACATCATAGTCTCATTTTGGGAAACATCATGCCCTCTCCTTCAATCCTTTGAAATTGGCATTTCATAAAACAGATCCATTTTTCTGTCAAAAATACTAGGTGATTTGTCCTTGTTACTTGAACAATGAGCCATGCCACCTTGTCGAAGTGGATCAAAGCCAAGGTTTATCCAATTGAAGCCCGCATATTGGCTGCGCTGCTTCACCCTCACACTCCTCTTGCACTTGGGCACTACAATTTTCTGCAAATTTAGAGCTTCGCATCATTCCTTTCTACAACAGAATGTACAGGTTCAATTTCAAGAATTATACGCATCCGCAGTGGAGAAATTCGTGAAGCATCACAGAATGAACACAGAAAAAAAAGGAAAATATGATCTGAACACGAGTCTCCTTGTAACACTCTCACTGTCACAAGGTCGATTTAGAGAAAACAACTCAGTATAAGATCTGGATCTGAACAATATCCTGCTACCTTCATCTCCCAAGACATTTTCTCCAACATTGCAAAGATCTCCTGTGCCCGTGGTGTGATCTGCCACTTTGAAGGAGAATCCCGAATCTGAGGATGCATTGATACTGAACAGATAACAACAAAGTTGGACAACCTGCTGGTTGGAGCGCTCAAAAAGGTTTCTACTACAGCTGCAAGATTTTGCAACAACTGATCACAACTGTGGTCGCGTGCAACCAGAACACTCCTCGCAGTGCCCAAGAGAATGGAGGTAACATGCCTGCTACACTATCTTGTAGCTTCATCAACACCCACATCAAACCAGACTCACGCAGCAACCAAGGCAAAGAAAAACGTGCCAGGAAAGAAGAAAAAATGCACAAGGAAAAACAGACGCACCTAACCCCCACCTGCACGCATTGAAAGAGGATCAAAAGGAGATCACGGCGAAGAAAAACGTGACTCCGCTCACACCTCACGCAAGGACAGACAAGACGCTGTGGTCAAAATTCTGCAGGCCGGGTGGTTGGGAGGAGGCCAAGGTGGCAGAACCAGAAGTCCTCGATGCACGGGGCATTACAGAATAATTAGGAAACACATGCAGTACCACCATTTATCTATGGACAACTAAAGGATAAATGGCTATACTAGCACCTTCTCTTGTATTTGAATTTGATTGGTCTTAGATGAGGATGGATGTCATTCACGGATGCATATAGCTTTCATTTTTCTTTCAATACAATTATTAGCAGGTCATATCAATTTTAATTTTATTAATGTAAAAAACTCAATCCTCATTTAGGAATGGCATGCAATGGATACGGTTTTGATTTTCAAAGAAATTTGTTTGAATATTTTATTGATAAAAGATATATTTGTCTTAAACAGTTCAAGTAGGAGACTGTCATCGTCCAAAAATCTTTGTTTATTGTCATGTCTACCAATAGAATCACCCTTAGTGGAATACACATGACAGTAAGCTCCGAGTTGCATTGCATTGTTATTTGCGGATCAGACTCATTGTAGACACACTCACGACATAAATATAGAGATATAGTGCCAAATTAGAACAAGTATATGCTATATGATTTAATTTGTAATATTTATTAACGTTGTAGTATATTTAGTCAATAATTTTAATTCCTTATATAAGAGGATATAATAATATTTCAACTTGTCCAATCAAAATGTTAGAAATACTAATAAAAAAAGAGAAGAAAATCAAGACAACAAATAATTACATATATTCAATTACACATGGATAACTTAAGGGAACATGGATAGCTTAAGGTGATGAGGCTTTATCATTCACAAAGTTTTTTATTTTTTTATTTTTTTATTTTTTTAAATTTATGTTGGTAAAAATTTTGAATTATTTTTTTGTTGCGCATTAAATTTTGTTATTTAAGTTATGTTGTAAACCCCAATTACATGGTTTTCTGGAAATAAAAATTGTGATAATTGAGTTGAAAAAATTAATTGAATGATATTGTTGGAGTTTTTTATTTATGAAAGAACTACAACATTCTCTAGAGTGGTGTTTTCATAGTACATAATTTTTTTTAGACAGTTGTGCTGGGGAATTTCATTCCCTTAAATGAAATAAGTATCGATAATAATATTAAGTGTAATGAATGTAAAATGTCCCTACTACATAATGTGTAAATAACACTATATTTTAGTTTTTTTCTTGTATTGGAACTCAACCTTTTAGTCATTTTTGGAATGTTTATTGAAATAAATCACAATGAATATTGCAAAAAAAATATGATGAAAAATGATGCAAAGTCCCTTTGAAATGCTAAAAATAAATAAATGCAATATAATTATTTCAAAGTTTAATTAATTATATTACAAACACACAAACACACAAAAAAATGTTTGTAAATGTAAAACAAAGTTATCGTATGTAAAACTATTATTGAATACCACTCAAACAAAAAAAATTAATTACATCATAGTAACATTCAAACAAATTAATGACGATTAAAATATATTAAAAAAATTAAATGTGATTTATAATGCTTACATAAAATATCATACATCGATTTTTAAAAAATATTTTCTAAATTAACTTAACATTAGTAGAATAACATATGTTTGTTTTCAAAAATAAAATCTTGTTTTAGGTGAATTAATGACAAAGATAACAAGGTACTCACAAATTGAGAATTAGTTAATTTCACATGTACAATACTATAGTATGAACTCATCTTACAATTTATATAAATAAATACTACACTGAACTAGCGAAATCATTAAATAATCATCATCATCATCATCAAAGAGATTATTATCATCATTATGATCATCTATGTGCTCATTGTCTGTATCTTCTTAACTGTGCTACATTCCATGATATTGTGGGTTACCATAGTCATAGTCATGATCATGATCATCATCATTACCCTCTCTAAACTCAGTGCCATGAATTAAAATTGAAATTGTATTCACCTACAATAGACTTATATAATAATAATTATAATGTTTCAATTTCAATTTCTATGAATAATATATTTGAAATTTATTTTTTGCTACCCACAAATTCTCTCTAATGATTATTTAAGAAATTAATGATGAATTACTGGTACAAACCCATGATAATGCTCTCATTCTTTGAATGCATTGGTGCTCCATCCAACGGATTTGAGTTTTTCTAAACTTTTTCAGTGGCTTTGAAGTCATACTTCTTCTCTTGTAAAAATAATTTAACGTGAAAAATATAATTGAGAAATGAATTAATAGAGGTTTTAGGCTACAATATTTTAATAAACTTAGAAATTTGCACATAGCCTCATTTATGCTCATTTTTCCCGAACGATGACTCACAAAAATTCCCTTGACTCATTCTAGCATGGTGGGAATTTTCATAAATACTTTGGACCCCTATATTAATCTATATTAATATTAATATAATATTTAAGAAATTTGAATTAATAAATTTTGTGAAAACAATTTCTGTTTATTTTATATCATCGTTTTTCCAAATTACCATAATCCTATTCTATGTCCCATTTGAGCCACTTTTCACATTGTATTTTCTATGAAAATGCATTCATGTCGACATTTTAGCGTTTTAGTCTCTCCTCATGTGTATAACCCATGTAATTTTCTTGCACATTAAATTGGTCATAAATTAATATATAAAAAGAAATATAACAAATTCTCTGAATTTATTTCAATTTCATAATCATATGTCGCATCATCTTCCTAAGCGTCTATGTTGTAGGTTTTTCAATAATTCCCACATCATAGTAGGCACTACATAACTCTTTTTTAGTAGAAGAAACCAACCCTTTCCTAATTTAATTGGCTCTGATTTGTATTCCAAGTGCCAATTTTATGTAAATAGTATTTTTCCTCACAGAATAATTCCTTTTTTGAATTAATTTTATAGTAATTTTCTATGGATTATAGTATTTTTATTTATTTACCATAATAATTTATAATAAAAATGCTACGGTTTGTTGTTTATTGTTAGGCTATCTATTTGTTTATGTAGGTTTTTATATTGTGTTTGTTTATTTTCGTAGGCTATTATACTAGGATTTTTTATTTATTAGTAGGGTTGTCTTTTTCATAGATTATGTTTTGCAAGTTCTCTTAATTTTCTCTATTTATTTGTGTTCTTGATAGGGCTTCCTATTATTTAGGGTTTGTTTCATTTTTTATTTGTTCATGTTTTTATAAGGTTTCCCTTTTTTCTAGGTATTGTTGCTTGTTTTCATAGTATGTTTAGTTAGGGTTAGCTATCTTTTGGGTTAGAATTTTTTTGTTTTCTATCTCGGCTTACTACAATTGTTAGGGTTTGTTGTATTTGACCAAGGATTTAATGTATTGTTGTTGTTGTATAATCACTGCACCCTTAAAGTCAGTAGCTTGACGAGTTAAGATCTTCAGTGTGACTGCACAACATGGATCATCTCTCAAAGTGTGGGAATTTAAGAGTTGAGAGATCTATCCAGATGAACACCCACTCCTATCCCTCTATTCAAGTGCACATGTTTGGATTGAAAAGGGTCTATCATAAATCCTATTCTAATTTACCAAGGAGACAGAGTTGAAGAGAATGCTAGAATTAAAACCTAATCTAACATAGGTGATCCACCAAAGGAATGTTGAACATTTGCACTACCTTTAAACACAAACCATTAAAATGTAAAACAGTATCCATACACAGATGACCAAGATTGTAATGAGGGATGAAGAAGAAGCAATAAAACATAAGAGAGGGCTTAAATCATCCACAGACTTATTCTATTACTCCAAGAATTGATACATTGCATTACAACAGCCAAGAGGCATAAACTGCATTCACCTGTAGACTAGAGAAAAAGGAGGGCACAAAACTAGAATGTCTAACCCCTTGAAATTGTCTTGTACAATATATAGGAGGAATGAGAGAGAGAAAAGGAGGTAAAATCCAAACCTATTCTAACTACCCATGAAGGAGCATTAAATTCCCCTGTCGCAATGATGAGTCCCACTACAATACCCATGCCCCCGTTGCTATTCCTTGATGAGCAAGAGAGGAAACCCATTCTTCATCATGGTGGCAGGTGGGAGACTTGACGGCCTCCATAATGGTGAGTTGAAGCATTAATGGTGGCAGGAGGGTAGCAGGTGTTTATAGCTCTCTAAAACGTCCCCTCCTGCTCGATTCAAAGCTTCTGATAAAAACATATGGCTGCCTAAAGGTATTTTAGGTCTAGAGTCTATTCACGCAATCCACGTGGAATCCTCGTGCATCTCAAGGTTTCATCCCATCCTCTTCGTTCTTAAAGTTGCGATGAAGACACATGTGGTGGTTCCACAGACCTGCTCTATTTCTTTTATATTCTACGTAATCTCCCTTCTATTGGTGGAGACACTGTACCTGACTCGGGACACGTGAAGACTTCGTGCTCATTTAGAAACTACCCCCAAATTTTATCTTCAAAGTTGTACAGATGAGGCACGTGGAGGGCTCCGTTGGTACTTCTTTACTTTTCAATATTCGGATCTTCCTTTCAGACCCTGGGATACATGGAAGGTTGGCAATAGTCTTGGGAGCCGCTTTTGGATCCGCCCCTTAAAAGAGTGCCGCAGAGCCACGTAGATCCTTTCGCTGCCTTTCCTTATACTTATCCAATTTGGGACCCAAGTGAACATTTCATGCCTCATCTGTTTGGTGAGATAAAGGGGCCTAGCATATATAATGCTATAAAACCCCCTTGCGGGTGGGATCCTCATAGCTAGTTTCCCTAAAATGTGATGGTCGGACACGTGGTTTCATCTAAGGACCACTCTTCTATCTCCCTGTGTTTCCCTGAGTCCCCTTTTGTCTGGTGGGGACTTATGTCTGACCCTGGACACGTGGAGGTTTAGTGCACATTTGGGACTTGCCTCTAGATTTTGCTTTTTAAATTATGCCATGCTGACATGTGGCTCCTTCCACTGGTCTGTTTCATTTTTAGACTTTTCAATAGTTGACGCTGCCTTTTGGGGGCTCTAGGACATGTGGAGGGTCAGCGCTTGTTTGAGTATCTGCTTTGGGTTGTTCCTTTTAATAAGTGTTGATGAGACACATTGTGCCATCCATCGGTTCTTTTATACTTAGCTGATTTTATGACTAGTTTTATCCCCTTCTTTGACTCTGACCACATGGCGAGTTTTCACATGTTTGAGATCTGTCCTTGAATCCTGCTTTTGAAGGAGTGCCGATTGGACACATGGAGGCTTCCACAGGCTCCGTTCTACTTGGCCGATTCAGTGGCCGGTCCCACTCGTTCTGTATTGACTCCTGGCCATGAGGTGATCTAGCACTCATTGGGAACCCTACCTTTGACCACAATCCCTGAGAAAAGAAACCCTATGGGCTCACCAGCCCGCACTTGAAAACTGCACCACTTACAAAAAGTTCCTAAATCCCCCAGTAAACCCACTTAGCAACGAAAATTCATGCTCGAACCCACTGGACTGCATTTTCCACTCAGCTAAAGTATTCTTTCTTGGGCCCGCGAGCCCACTATTATAACTTATGCCTTTTGCGAAAAGTGTAAAAATGTCAAAATATCTCCCGTCACCCTGTTGGCCTGTAATTTTCCTATTGGAAAAAAATCTCCCCTAGGCCCATCGGCCCGTAATTTGAAAAATACGAAGATTTAGAAGGACTTATTTATGTTTTCAGAAAGGGGAAGAAATTTCCTAACTGATGAATATATTTTTAGGAAACCTTGAGTGCTTAAAATATATAAAAATTGGATTGAATCACAAAAGGGGGAAAAAGGGGTGTCATTTGATCAAAAATAAGAGTGAGCTTATTTTAGATAACAATTTGGCGACTCATAAGGGGGCATCTGCCTGCTAGATGGGATGACCCATGGCCTTGAAGCATCCATTATGCATGCATTTTTCCTGGTAATTTCAAATCTTGTGTGGAACTACTTTTTGCTACATGTACTCTTTTTTTTTGGTAAGAAAATCTTGGATTCAAGATTTGTGAGAGTAGAGAGTTGTCTGAACTTGGAAACGTTTTCCTTACTTTATTTTCTACAACCTGATCTATTGGAGTGTGTTGAAACATCTAGACCCACTCCAATGTGGATACTCTACAGATTTAATTTCTTGTGGCCACAAGTCTCTACCATGAGTGAGATGAATTATATACAAGCATACACTAGAAGCAATAGAACATGTGCAAAAACACTTAGGGAAACTGAAACCTAAACTATAACAAGACAATGTGCATACACACTTGGAGAAATTGAGAACTAAGTTAATATTTACAAGGGTGAGAGACTCTCCTTTTTAGTATCATTGTTTGAGGTAGATCCCATTGATTGGAATCTCTAATTTTTAACCATCCAACATAGCCAGCCAGAAGGCATTGCTACCTTTGCATTCGGTGATCATGTATGGACCACTCCATATGGCATCAAAATTGGAATGTGTTCCCAGTTTTTCTCAATTTGCATCCGAATTTAGCACCAAGTCTCCAACTTGGAATGTCCTTGCTCTAGCTCCCTTATTAAAGCATCTCTTGATTAAAGCTTGATCCTTCTCCATGGTCTGCACTACATGTTCTCTTGCCTCTTCTAACTTCATCAGTTCTACATATCTAATCTCCATAGGCTCAAACTCAACTAGTTCTAGTTGTTTCATGAGTTCTAATGATGGAAACTCAAGTGATATAGGCATAAATGCTTCTTTTCCGTATACAAGCTTGAACGGATAGCTTCCTGTAGACCACTTGGGGTGACTCTATCTTCCCAAAGGGCTGATTTGAGCTTTGTGTGCCAAGTTCTTTGATTCTCATCAAGAATTCTCCTAACGATTCTCAACAAGTTCTTATTTGTGGACTCTTATTTGCCATTACCCTGGGGGTAATAGTTTGAAGAGGTGCTAAGATATACACCATTCTTGACATCCCATTCAGTGATCTTTGCACCAAGGAATGCCAATGCATTGTCTAATATGATAGTAGTAGGGGCACCAAACCTTGTGACTATCCCTTCATATAAATCCAAGATGCTCGATTCATTTGCCTCCTTAAGTGCCACTGCTTCAGTCCACTTGGTGAAATAGTCAGTTGCTGTGAGTATCCACTTGTGGCCCTGGCTTGAATTGGGGTTGATCACTCAAATGAAGTCCAATCCTCATTGCATAAATGACTAATCTACCAAAATTAGATGAAGAGACAAGGTTGCTAACCTTTCCTTCCCTATGAATAATGCACACTTCTTGCACATCTTTATCCATGAGTAGAAATACGTAAACACTGTAGGCCAATAGTAACCGTCCCTCATAATTCTGAGCACTGTTACCTGTGGAACAAAGTGGCCTCCAGCTTCTCCATCATGAAACTCATGCAACACCCTCTCAATTTTTCCTGTCCCAATGCACCTCAATAGAACACTATTGATGTCCTTCTTGAACAAGACACCACCAATAAGCACATATGGGATGGCTTATAATATGAGGTATCTCCTCTTTTCCTTGTTCCATTCTGGAGGGCACAAACCTATTTTGAGATAATGCACCAAGGCTTGAGTCCAACATGGAATAGGTGCATCATTAGTTGGCCTCTATTGATCATTCTACAGTAGAAGGACAACCTCTTCTTCATTCGCTGACTCAACTTTTTGCTTGGAAGCAAGCTACTCACACAGACCTTTGCCACGAACTAGTTTGGTCACTTTAATTTCAATATCATACTCCAATACATGAGTGATCCAACCTTCTCTCTTCTCGTTCAAGTCTTTATTTAGGATAAATTCCTTAATGCCAACATGAGACATCAGTTGTTGGATCTTTTTGTTTAAGACCAAGTGTCTAAACTTATTCAAACTCCTAATGACAGCAAGGACATGCTTTTCAATAAAATAATACTTTACCTCATAATCTTCAAGGCTCTTACTGAAGAAGGCCATGGGATGTTCCGAACCCTCCTTGTTAGACTAAACCAAGATGGTTGAGATTGTGTTTGACCCTCCAAATTCATACGAGATGAAGTCCTTTGAAAATTATTGGTTAATAAGAGTTGGAGCCTATGATATTGTGAGATTGATGGCCTCAAAAATCTCCTTTCCTTTTGTTGTCCATTTGAATGCAAGACTCTTTTTAAGCATCATCATTAAAGGTTGTACAAGAGTGGAAAAATCAGGCACAAACCTGTGGATAAAGTTTATCCTTCCTAAAAAGATTTGGAGGGATTTCTTATGGTGTGGTAGTGGTAGTATTATAATGGCTTCAAATCTTTTAGGGTCTATTGTTAACCCTTCTCTTGAGACAATGTGGCCCAAAAACTTTCCCTCATGTGCCAGAAACACACATTTCTTTGGATTCAATAATACTCCAAACGTTATACAGCTTTGAAATACTTGCCTAAGCTGAAAGAGGTGGTTTGTTGTGTTCTTTGAGAAGAAATTGATGTCATCTAGATATACCGGCACCATCTTATTGATCAAGCCCTTAAACACCATATCCATAGCTCGTAGAAATGTTTCTCGAACATTGGACAATCCAAATGGCATCTTCTTGTAAGCATATGTGCCCCATTTTATGATGAAGGCCATTTTATACTAATCTTCCTCTTTCACCATTATCTAATTATCGCCTAAGTACCCATATAGCAATGAAAACCTTTTGGAGCCATATTTAATCTGTAAGATATGTTCCATTTATGGAAGTGGATAAGGATCCTTGAGTGATGCTCTATTCAGATCATGAAATTCCACACACAATCTGATTTCTTTGTTTCTTTTCCTCACAGGCACCAAGTTTGCAACCCAACTTGAATGCTTGATAGGGAAGATGATGTTTTCCTCAATTATCTTGTTTAACTCTTTTCTCATGAGAGGTTCAACGTGATGGTTTGCTGGCCTTTTCTTCTATCTGAAAGGCTTAGATCCTAGATCTAGCTCGATAGTGTGCTATGCCAACCTTGGGTTAAAAACTCTTAAATCCTTGTAAGTCCAAGAAAAGACATCTGGGAATTCTCGACAAATGTGAATGAATTCAGATTTTTCTTGTTGAGTACTTACCTTGCCAATTTGTAACATTTTTCCTTCATCTATGGAAATGAGCTTTGAATCTTCACCCTTTACCTGAATATTTACTTTCTCCTTCCAGAATTGATCATTTGAGTTGAAGATTGACTCGAAAGTTACAAGGCCCTTTGGTAATTTGTTTGTTCTCACCTACACCACTTGGTCACCATAACGTTGTTCCAACTTGTATTGGTTTTTGGTGGAGAAAACATATTCTACTTATATAAAATTGAAAATTTATTGATCAGTCACGAAGACTTGACAACTTGTGTTGTTATCTGGAACAACTGGTCTTATAACCACTTTAATGTGGGGCTGAGCTTTCTCACTCCCGATACTCTCTACTACATCAAATGCCACCCTGATTACTGTCAATCTGTCTGCTGCTTCATTCTTCTTCCTTGGGATGGAATTGATGCTAAATGCTTCAAAATCTTTGATGAGATCCCATACCCGATTCTTGTAGTTTCTTAAAATATCATTCTTAGCAACATTTTGTCTTCAGACTTGATTCACAACTAGATCACTATCGCCAAACACTTGCAAGTTTTTAATCCCTCTCTTTCTTGCCAAGTGCAGTCCATGGATTAAGGCTTCATACTCTGATGTGTTGTTCGAGAAATAAAATTAGAAATGGAAGGCTGAGTAATATTGCATACCTTGAGGCAAAAAAAGCATATCTCCTCCTCCATCTCCTTGTCTACTTCCTGAGCCATCAAATAATAACTGCCATACCTCATTATCATCCTTGTGGTCTAGCTTAGTGATGTTACGAAGAGGATGATTCTCCTCATGCAAATAGTAGACTCCTAGCAAATATTCCTCCATTTCCTTGTAAGTGTCAAAAGCATGCCTTTTTCTTTCCCATTCATTGAGATTTAAGTCAAGAATACACCCAACTTTAGTATCTACCTCATAAATGCTTGGGAAGTCTTCCTATTCAAAGGCTGAGCAATTCACATTGATTGGATTGGGTACACGAAGCTCAATATGGAAATCCATAATGGGCTCAGATTTGATCATAGCCTTAGATCCATACCTTGTACTAAAAATTATGTGCAACCAATCAGTAGATAAATAGCCTCCAATTTTAACAGTGAAGTCCCTTGACAAACACAATGCAAAGTGTGGTGGAAAGTCTATGACTGATACATTTTGGAATACAGTCACATTGGGGAATGTGTGTAATTTAAGGCTCAAATCCTTGATGAATTGAATAGTTGTTACTGTTGTCCCATCCAATTGCACTATGCCCTTTGTATTGAACACCTAGCTGATCGGTTATCTGCTTCAGCATGACTGAGCTACTCACTCCCGAATCGATCATGTAATTATGTACCAATTTGTCCCCAATGATCAATGAAATGTAGAATAGAGGGGGCTTCAGATTCTTACCTTTTTTTCCTCCATGATTTCCTTCAAGTTGAACTGCATTGGTAAGAACTTTCTCTTGTTGGTTGGGGGGTTGATTTGAGATTGAAAAATTGGCCATAGCATCCTGCAACAGGTCCCTCTATCTTGGGATAGCCAACGACTCCCACATTGAGATGTTTACATTTTTTTTCTTCATTTGGTCATTGATGTTAAATGGGGATGAACTATCTTTTTACTTCCCCTTTCCTTTCACATTCTTCTCTTGCACATGTGTCATTACAATCGGTGCCTGAGTGGTTCTGGAGGGTGGCTTGGGCTGATTCTACACACTGGGAGTTTCACTTTGCAGGGGAACAGAGGTCTATGCACCATTTGAATTAGAGTATCACCCCTCTCTAATATTCTTCTTCTTGAACTATGTATTTTCTAAAACACTATGAGGAGGAGCTTGATTCATACCACATAAATATTTGGCTTGCCAATTGACAACCATGGTCTCACTTGTAGGTGCCTCTTTGTAGGTTTCTTACTTCTGATTTTCCTCTTGATTGGGCTCTTGGGACACACCAATGGTCTATAGAATCAAGGCTTAGCTTAGTGCACCATTGAAACACACTGACTTGTTATGGGGTTGATTACATGGGAAACACCAATCATATTGTTAAGCCATGTTGTTTTTTGTTGGAACCAAGGCCCTGGATGTTGAAGTTGTGTTTGGATCATATGATTAGAAAGTCCTAGTAGCTTGAGGTTTCCCTTGGTTTGGGTTTTGATTGTTAGCTTGAGATGCTAGTATATTTAGCTAATATGGGTGTCTAGCTTGATATTGAGTTTGAGGTTAATACAACCTAGAACTCTATGCTTGTTGTCTCTTGATAGTTACTAGCTCATTTCCTAGGTTCTGCAATTTTTTCATAACCTCTTGTAGCTCTTTTGAAGTGCTATAAGATGGGGTGGAGGATTTATTTGAACTTTGATTCCTTAGAGCAGGTATGGGAGCTAATGTGGGTGTTTGACTGGTGCTTGGAGCTTCTAGTTCTTGATATAGAGGCATAGGTGGCCTAGGTGCAAGTTTACTAGCCTGAATCAAACAATTTTCAGATCTAATAGTAATGTTATATGAGGTAGGTAAAGTTATTCCTCCCATTGATTGAATCATCACAGAAATATTAGAACTTAAAGATCTAAGGAAGAATAGAAAAGCATCTTTGTCTGTTGGTCTCACGGCCACGGGTATTCTATCCCAGGTACATTGCAATCAAAAGTTGAAATCAGTCAACTTCTCATTCAGAGCCCTCTTGATAGTTGTCAAATGTTCCAACGAGGATAGATTATCTTCCTTCTCTCTGAATTGATTGTGAAGAGTTATGTACAGATGGTCCCAGTTATGGATGGATCCCATAGTTAGACTCTTGAACAACTATAAAGCTTTACCCTTAAAAGACGAAGCCAACAACCTGACCATAAAATCCATTTCAATGATCTCATGAATTACACAAACATTTGTAATATCCTGGATGTGGTCAATTAGGGTGGTCTGGCTCTCTCCATTAAAATATGGGATGCTCTTCAGTGCTGCAACTGGAAATGGATTTTGTGCATTCAGAGCCAGTGGGCTTCGACTAGTAAAATAAATGTAGGGTTTTGGTTGTGCCATCCTTATTGGTAGAAGGACTCTAGTAGATTGAACGAAAGGCCTACCTGGTGGAGGTTTCGACAATGTCCTATTTAGTGGAGATGGAGACATTTGAGTTCTTCTTTCTATCCTTACTCTTTCTAAGGATAAATGTAGATAGACAAAAAGTGCCTCCTCTCTACTTCTTGACCTTGTTTGTACTCTTCTCATGAACTTGAAAATCTTGGACTGCTGAAACTAGTGGGTTCCGCCCTTTTAGGAGTCGCTAGATTTACAATTTTAGAGCTTCTTACAAGCTGGGAACTTACAAAAATTGCACATCAATCTTGTTGTAGTGAAATGAAGACTTATATCCCACCGGGCATGCCAAAACTATTGTTGCAGAATCACAACAACCCTAAAAGTAGTTGTTTAATGAGTTAAGATCTTCAGTGTGACTGCACAACATGGAAGATATCTCAAAGTTTGGGACTTTGTGAGTTGCGATAACTCTTTGGATGAAGGCTAGCTCTTATTACTCTATTCAGGTGCAAACGTTTGGATTGTAAAGGTCTATCCTAAATCCTATTCTAATTTTCCAAGGAGACATAGTTGAAGAGAATGCAAGAATTAAAACCTAATCTAACAGAGGTGATGCACCAAAGGAATGTTGAACATTTGCACTACCTTTAAACACAAACCATTAAAATTTAAAAAAATATCCATACACATATGACCAAGATTGCAATGAGGGATCAGGAAGAAGTAACAAAACATAAGAGGTGGCTGAAATCATCCACAAACTTATTCTATTACTCCAAGAATTGAGACCGTGCATTACAACATCCAAGAGGTAGAAATTGCATTACAATTTGGATGGGGGGGTTTGAGACTCTATGAATTCTCATGCAAAGTAGGGAAAAAGGGAGGGCACAAAGCTAGAATGTATAACCGCTTGACATTGTCCCTCTTATAAAATATATAGGAAGAATGAGAGAGAGAAAAGGAGGGAAAATCCAACCCTATTCCAACTACCCCTGAAGGATCAATGAATTCCCATGTCGCAATGATTTGTCCCGCTACAACACCCATGCCCCCATCATTGTTCCTTGCTAAACAAGAGAGAAAATTCATTCTTCATCATGGTGACAGGTGGGAAACTTGATGGCCTCCGTAGTGGTGAGTTGAAGCATTAATGGTGGCAAGTGCATAGTGCGTGTTGAGATCTATCTAAAACATCCCCTCCTTATTGATTTAGAGATTCTGATCGAAAGATATAGCTGCCTGAAGGTATTTCAAGTCTAGAGTCTATTTGTATAATCCACGTCGCAGTCCTGTGCATCTAACATTTTTCTCCCCTCCTCTTCATTTTTGATGTTGTGCCGAAGATTCCCGTGGCGGCTTCTGCGGGCCTGATATTTTTCTTTTGTATTCTGCCTAAGCCCCCTTCTGTTGGTGGAGACACTGTAACTGACCCGGGACACGTGGAGGCTTCGCACTCATTTTTAAACTGCCCCCATAGTTTATCTTTAAAGTTGTGTGGACGAGGCATGTGGAGGTCTCCTCCGCTCCTTTACTTTTCAATAGTCGGCTCTTCCTTTCAGAACTTGGGATATATAGAAGCTGGCACTAGTCTTGGGATCCACTTTTTGATCCTACCCTTAAAAGAGAACTAAAGTGCCATATGGAGCCTTCCGCTTCCTTGACTTATACTTAGCCAATTCAAGACCCAAGTGAACACTACCTTCCTTGTTCCTTTGGTGAGTTAAAGGGTCCCACCATATATAATGCTAGAAAACCCCCTTTTAGGTGGGACCCTCATAGCTAGTTTCCCTACAATGTGATGGTGGAACACGTGGCATCATCCACAAGCTTCTCCTCTATCTCCCCGTGCTTGGCTTAGTCCCATTTTGTTTAGTGGGGCCTTATGCTTGACCATGGATACATGGAGGTTTAGTGAACATTTGGGACCTTCCTTGGGATTTTGTTTTTGAAATTGCAACATGCTAACACATGGCTCCTTTTGTTGATCTGTTTCTTGTTTAGACTTTTCTATGAATGACCCTGCATTTTGGGGGATCTAGGACATGTGGAGGGTTAGTTCTTGTTTAAGTTTCTACTTTGGGTCATGCCTTGGAATTTATGTTTATGAGACACGTGGTTCTGTCTACCAATTCTTTCATACTTAGCTGATTTTATGACCAATTTTGTCCCCTTCTTTGACTCTAACCACTTGGCGAGTTAGCGCAAGTTTGAGATCTGTCCCTGAATATTTCTTTTGAAGGAGTACCGATAGGAAGTGTGGAGGATTCTGTAAGCTTCATTCTACTTGGCCGATTCAGTGGTCAGTCCTTCCTGTTCTGTATTAAATCCTGGCCACGTGGCGATCTAGCGCTCATTGGGAACCTTGCCTTTAACCCCACTCCTGGTGAAAATAAACCTCGTAGACTCACAGGCCCACACTTGAAAACTACGCCACTTGCGAAAAGTGCTAAAGTTCCAAAATCCCCCGCAGACCAGCTGGCCTGAATATACACTTGGGTGGAATTTCCTCTTCGGCCCTGCAAACCCACTTAGAAACAAAAAGCTATCCTCGAACCCGTCGGCCGGCATTTTCCACTTAGAAAAATTATTCTTTCCCAAGCCCGCAGGCCTGCTATTATAACTTGTGCCTTTTGCGAAAAGTGTACAAATGTCAAAATATCTAAAGCCGCCCCACCAGCCCATAATTTTCCTACTGGCAAAAAATATTCCCTAGGCCTGCCGGTCCACTTTTGGCAAAAAAATCCTCCAAGGCCCGTCGGCCCGTAATTTGAAAGATATGAAGAGTTAGAAGGACTTAGTTACATATTTGGAAAGGGGAAGAAATTTCATATCCGATGAAGATATTTTTAGGGAACCTTGAGTTCTTTAAATATATAATAATCAGATTGAAGCACAAAAGGGGAAAAAGGGGGGTCAGTTGATAAAAAATAAGAGTGAGCTTATCTAGACAAAAATTGTGGCTAGGGTTTTTTGTTTTTTATTTTTTAATCTATGTTTTTTTTATTTTTTCTCTAAAATTTTGTATTTTTTTGAAGTCTGTAAAAAAAGTGATTAAAAAATGTACATACCTTTGTATTGATGTCCCCATAGTATTCCTCATCTTCCACCTCCTCATTACAAAGGTGTTCTCTTATAATGTCTCTATCGTGTTCTTCCACCTCTTAAAAGGTGGTGTGTATTTATTTTCTCCATACTGTTATTCCTCCATGTTCCTATTCTTCTACACACTTTTTTCCCTCTTTCCTTTTCTCCTCTTCCTATTTTCCCTCCTCCACATTTAACCCCTAGCATATTCCACTACAAGAGCAGGTGGTTTGAGACATTAATTAGAGATAATATTATAATATTGTCTCTAATTACTATTCCCAAGTCACACCCCTCTTAAAATATTTTATATTAAAAAAATTATCCCAAAAGTATAAGTTGTGCCATGCGGGAAACCGGATTACCATTAATGAATGGGTAGGTAGAGTTGGTGTAGGCCATGCCCTATAATATGGAGAAACGCAATATGAGTCTAGTGCATGTATTACTTGAAAAGGGGATCGACATACCAATTTTTTCCAGTGTGGGCGTTAGTAGAAGAGGAAAAACAACTCGTATCCACATGCATAATTCCATTTTATTTTCCCTATTTTTCACATTTCAGCTATTTCTTGGAAACCAAGAACCTTTTTTTGTATTTATTTAACATAGTTTGGTTTAATGGAAACACTCTCCATTGTTTTTTGGTTGTTGGTTACAGAATTTTTGTAAGTTAAATTGCAACGAGTTGGTTAATTATATGTTTTCTCATGACTTGGCAGGTAATGAAATCTCCCTTTCCATCTATTTTCATGAAAGGAAAGAAGAAATATTTTTCATGGAATATTGCTCTTTCCATTTCTTTCTTCCCCAAATACTTTATTATGGCTCATGAATCTGCACCAAGGGAAACCCACAAAAAAACTATGATAAAATGCATATGAATGAAGCAGAAAAGATCATTAATAAATGTAGGTTAGGGTTAATTTTGCACTAAATAAACTGATATCACCATTTGGAAAGGCTAATAATTGACCCAATTTTTGCATCCTGAGTTGCTTCATATCAAATGTTAAACAAAAAAGAAAAAAAAATCTTAATGTATGTGAATATTTATTGGGTTACTTCATGAGCAAAAAAAAGATGGTATTCGGCGAGCGCCATTACTACTTTAAGGAAATAACATCTTCGTCGTAAGACTTGGTCGCATCCTCCACAGTGTCAAAATTTCCATTCCAAACCCTAATATTTTTCACAGGGTCTCGGATCTCTGCTACGAATTGACTCCAGGGCCTCTACATCTTCCAACCTTTCCATTTCTTTATTTAAAAGTCTTGGTTGAAGGAGCCTCTAACTATTTTTCTATTTTTTTTTTGTTTCAATATCCTCAAAAATCATACCACCTATTTTCAATTCCTAATTTTCTTTGTATTCACACTTTTATGAAGCCCTTACAATGAACTACTTTTCTAGCACAATATAGTCAAAAACCCTATTCTGAATTCCCCATTTTGGCACAGGTAGGTAGGAAAATAGTAAATGTTGTCCATGAGAACACATGTCTTTAATGAATTTTTTCTAATGGTTCTTGTGACTTATCTGCATTTCAAATTTTTGCATGCATGTCCTCCAGTATAGTTGAAACAATAACATATGAAAAATTTATCTTATCCTTACTAATTTTATTGATGTCCATACCCTATTCCAAAGATACCATTCTGACATAGGATGGGAGTAAACTGGTAAATGTTAAGCGTATACAACAAAATAAATTTTTAGATCGTCTCAAATCGTGACTGCCCAAGCAATATTGAATTTCACCCTAATTGGTCACTTCAAATTTTGTAGCAAAATGAGAATTAAAAACTTTGAAAATTTTAGATCATCACTCATAATGATAGTGTATGTTTCTACCACTTTGGTTACTTCTACCATGCATGTGGGAGTTGGTGTCATCTCTCCTCCACTTAAACGACATAAAAGCCAAAAAAATTATAGTGATTTTATACCATGCAATATGTATAAATACTTGCAAAATATCATTTTTTTATTTTTGAAAATAAAAAGGGTTTTCTTATTCTCTATTGAAAATTTTCCAATTACCCTAAATTTTGTACTTAGAGACGATATTGTTTTTTTACGCTATTCAACTACATGTTCTTTTCTAACTTGATGGAATGCACATGATAGATGTCATCATTGCACAAGATGGAATTATTTTAGATAAATAAGCCACTTCAACAAATTAACCAAACTTGGGGAGTAACAATTTCGTAAAGTGTCAAAGTTAAAGGATACTAAACTTAGATAAATATACAGAGCCAAAATAATTTTAGAACTATACCGCCACCAATTATTTATCCATCTAATTCAAAAATGGATTGATGATGTTTTGGTAGGAAAAACAAGTTGGAGAGTCCTCCTAAAAAACTATCAAATGTTCCTTATTTACTCATTAACATACAACCGATTTGTAGTGCCCACTTATCTTTGACACATTTTCTTTTAATGTTGTTACTATTGGAATGATACTTAGACATTGTGATTATGATACATTGATCAGTAGATGATAGAATTATATTGATATTTTGACTATTGACATTGTGCGGTTTACATTTTATTTTGATGCACTAGATGGTGATGATAGACAATTTTATATGTTGAGATGCAATATTATTATTTCTATACAAACATGTTGTAATTTGGATGCATGAAATATGTTGGATGTTTTGAATATTGTGATTTTTATATGCCAAAAAAAATTTAATTGTGTGATGATGGAAAATATAATTTCTAGATTTGAATGACGATTATTGATTTTATATGTATATTGTCTCGATGTTGTTAATACAACTGAAAGGCCAGAAAGGTTTTTTTTTTTTGTGCAAGACATTTTATCACATACATCGAACGGGATAGGGACAAACCATGGAAGGATATCAGGTGTTGAGACACGTGGACAAAATTTGACAACTTGTGTAATGTTATGTTGGGTTGATTTTTGTATGACTAGTTTGGAGGTTTTCCATTGGGGGTGACCTCACATGTGTTGCCATAGGGTGATATGTTTTCCTTTTTTCTTTTCACTTTTGTATTTTATTTATTTTTGTTTTATGCATTTAAATTTTTTAATTGATGTCACTTTATTAGCTTGTAATAATGTGCCTTAATTATGATAATTTGACTTATTTGGTTAACTAGAATGGAGATGTGACAAATAGGTAATGATGAGATTATATGGTCCTTGTTGTGAGTAAGATTTATGTTAGTTTATGTGTGTTTTACTCCATGTCAGCTTAAAAATTTGAATTTTGACTTGGGGGGCCTTTTTTGAGGCTTGGTGGACAATCTAAGCTTGTCCCATGCCTCTTAAATTTATCACCCTACCTATGGGTTGGGAAGCTTACTTTTTGACTTATTTATCCTTTTAGGAGTGTAAAAGAGAGAAAATAATTTCACTTTCCTTCTTCCTTAATTAATGTTTTTCTTAGAAAGTATGGTATGCAAGTTTGTGTGCCATGTGGGTTGTCATAGTTCTTAAAGGCTCATTGATTGTCTTGGTCTTGGTGTGTAGATTTGAGTGTGTGAATGAAGGATTGATGAAGTGGCATCCTACGTGGAGCCACCTCATCATCCTCACATTCCATTTGTATTTATTTATGGATTTTGATGGAATGGGAATTACTAGTTCATTTTCTTCCTTTGTCATTTTTGGAAATTGGGAGCTTGCTAGAGTACTTTTGGGAAATTTCCTTGGATTAGAGGTGTGAAAGACTTGTGAATAGAAGCCTTCTTTGAGCTTGATGGAGAGGTAAGATCTCAACCATTTTTGTTTTGTTTATTATGTTTTTTTATGTTAAAATATTTTGTTTGTTAATTTGTTTGAGTTTTTGTTCATGTGTTTGTGTGTGGCTGGGTGGCATACCTTAGTTTGGGTGTGGGAGATGGAATTATGGGACCGTTGAGGAGGGAAAATGGATTTTTTTGAGGCGTATATTTGGTGGGAGTGTGATTGAGAGTTTCAAATATGTGGATTGAAAAGGAAATCATGGTCATTTTGTCGCATACTCTCAAGGGAGAGATAAGGACTTTTTGTTCTTTATTTTGTGCACTTGGAGGCTTACGATGAAACTCCCACTTCACTTGGGAGGCATTAATAGGTGGTTCCTCATAGTCCTTACTCCATTTGGATTGAATTAAAACCTTTGTGTTGTTTGTGAAGATTATAAAAATTGTTTGAGTATGTCATGTTAGTGTGTTGAATAGTTTAATGTATGTTGTTTGTGGAAGCCATATTTGCTGAAAGTTGTCAAATGTTGCTCAAGACCCCTCATGGTTCCTTGGTTGGGTCTTGAGGGCCATTAAGGGGATGGTTTCTCCACTTAGTGGATTAAAGGTTGGACGGAGAGTGTTGCATATTCCCCCTTCCTTTGTATTGTGATCCTTTTTGTGAAAGTTGAAGAATTCAAGATTTAAAGCTACCTTTTGAGAAGATGTGCAAATTGGAGACTTGTATTTTGGTTTTGTTGCAAACTTTTATGTGGTAATTAGTTCATTCCATTATTCTCACTTCGAGTGGAAGACTATAAAATTGTTTTCTTGTAAGAAAATTTGTATTCATTTAGAAATCTCTAAAAATCGTAAACTCTCCTCACAGTGTTGAATGAGGAATTTTGCATCTTACAATGTGTGAGTTTTGTGAAAATAAATTAAGAATGTTTACATTGGGTTAATGAAGCTGAAATGGGTATTCCTTTTTCTTTAATTTAAAATTTGTTTCACTATGTCCTAATGTGATATGCTTTCATTTTCTAAAAATATTGAGAAGCTTGTTCAAATTTATTGTTAAAGGAAATTGGTTGCAACTTATATCTTATGGAGGAAATGAAATAGTTACATTTTTTAGATATTTTAGGCAAAAGAAGTAAATGACGAATGAATGAAATATTTTCTCCTTGCTAGCTATAGCATGTTGAATGAAATATTTTCTATTTTTTTCTCCAAGTTTACTTTTAAGTGAATATAGACCGAGCTTCAAAACTTCTTGTCTTGTATTTTACTTATAAAATAAACCTTTAAGTTTTCATTTGTAAACGACAAAATATATATATAGCCATATCTAGAATTTTAAATTATAGGTACTTGCATCCCTTGATTTTGTGTGTGTGTGTCTATATATATATATATATATATATATATATATAACTAACTAATTATTGCTTTTCTTATAATATATATATCTATATATACGAAATTATATAAGTTCGACATTTTATCAGTAATAATATATTAATAGTATTGTAATTTAATAATAGCAATGTAAGGATATATATATATATATAAACCTTATATCAAATAAAACCTTATAAAAAAAAGTGAATCGGCTTTGGTGTAGTGAGCGACATATCTTGTGTGGCCTTCTTTTGAAATAATGGACAGTGGGATGGGGGAGAGGACACCGGCAACAACACTTTGAATTTAATAAATAATGGGTGGGGGGCGAGTCCACACCAAAATCTTTACCCCTTTTACATATTTAAATGGCGGTTAAACCTTGCTACCCGCAGAATATATCTTTACCCTTCCCGCAACCGTACGTTTATTTGGGTTTAAATATATATGTATATACATAAAACTTCATATGTTATTTTTTTTAATAATTAAAATCAAAGGTATTTTAAATGTACAAATAAATGTATTTTTACATATAATATATATATATACATGAATATATATATATATATATATACACTCTTTTAAATATGTCCTAATACATTCAATTCTTTGTCTAAAATACCCACTGAATTTAGATCATATATATATATATTGAAATATTTGTACATCAAAGAGTGTATATATTATTTAAAAACTGTATATATTGGGAAAATGTCATATACCCAAATGGGTATCTACAATGAATAAAAAATACAAGAAATAATAAAATTTAAGTCAAACCCTAGAAGAGGGTACAATAGATTTATATAGTAAGCGAGCATCCCTCCTAGCTTTATTTTTAATTCATTGCGGTCCCTCTCTTTCTCTTTCCCTAAACCTACAAAACAAAAATAAAGAAATGAGTCATATAAAAGAATAAAATGCTTCCATAGAGATTTTTAGGGTTGTTTGGAATCCTTAAATCCAATGGCTTAGATTAATCCTATCCATGGGCTAGGATCATCCCCTACTAAAGTTAGGTGAGGGGTAGGTGAAAATATTTTAAATGAATTGCATGGGTAAATTTTAAATGGGGCAACTTGAGTGGTGTAGGGATCCAATTGGTTTTATAATATTTTAATTAGATGGTGTTTTTCTTTATAAAAGCCCCTTAATCGTTGTAATTTATTTAATTCAGATTTACTTTTTTTTAACTAAGCAATATTTATTATAGGAATTTAATTCAAGTGTGTTTAATCAATGAGAGGGTGATTAAACTTAGCCCTAAACTAGTAAATTATTAAATCACTTTAGGAACCACATTATTAAATTAATTAGAGATATTAGGAATGAATTTTTAAACCTAACTCAAGATTCAATATTATTATCTATTTAGTTTTGAAATACTCATTGTTAACTGAGGAATAACCTAAGCATTGCAAGTGACTTTATTTTTTTTTTAAATATTCTCTAATTTTTCTATTCTAACGTGTGTGTTGTGTTGGGTTTCGTGGGGTAAAATTATGGGTGTTACACTTGGTATCAGAGTCATGGGTTCAACACTTGGACCCTAGGTACACTTGAAAAACTCAAAACACAAACAAATAAATGTAGCGCAACTATAAACGTAGAACACATAACATTGTATGATATTTTTTTGACGTAGAAAACCTAGAAAACTTAAACAAAATTTAGATGATGATTAACTAACTCCCATCGTTTTCTATACAAGAGGCGCTAATTAGACGAGGGGTTCCTACATGTGGACCTAGACCTACCACCACAAGATCAAGTTGTAGCAGTTATTTTACCTCAGATATTGAAGACGCTATAGGATGTTAATGTGGCTATACACAGAGGATATTTAGGAGGGAGACCTAGCATACATGATAGAGAGTCATCAGTGGAGGCTTGTGCACCTTCACGTCATAGTGCTGAGGATAGGGCAGAGAACTCCCATGTGGAGTTAGTTAGACATTGATCACCTCCTAGAAAGAACAAAGATAAGCTACAGGGCACAAAGATAGCTCTAGGATCCCTAGCCCGAGAGTTGATCATGCAGAGAGACCTAGAGGCTGACATTCGATAGTAGCGAATCACATTAGAGATATACTAAAGTTACACCCACCTCATTTTTCTGGAGATAGAGGAAGATTTTGGGTAGAGGAATGGTTGGTTAGCTTGATTGGATGCTTCAAGATATGTCCTTATTCTAGCAACACGAAAGCTTGTGTTCCATCCACCTTCTAAGAGTGTTACTGTAAAATCACAGCACCCTTGAATGTTTTCAACTCAATGGGTTGAGACTCTTAGTGTGATTTCATAACATGGAGCTTTTCTCAAAGTGTAGGACTTTGCAATCGGGAAAGATCTCCTGATGAAGGTCGGTTCCTATTCCTCTATTCAGGTGCACACATACAATTTGTAAAGGATATATTCCAAAATCTATTCTAACTTGCCACGGAGACAAGGTTAAGAGGATACAAGAAATTAAACCTAAACTAACAGAGGTGATGCACCAAAGGAATTTTGAACACCAGCTTTGCTATTAAACACAGACCATTAAAATGTAATACAACCACCGTGCACAGATATCCAATATTATAATGAAATATTAGATAAAGAAATGAACACAAGAGAGGGGTGAAATCATCCAAAGACATGTATTATTACTTCACAAATTGATATAGAACATTACAATGGCCAAGAGGCAAAAAACTTGCATTACAGTCTTAATTAATGGTTCGAACTCTAGGAATTCATCTGCAGACTAGAAAAGAAGGCAAGGTGCAAAACCAAAATGTCAAACCCTTTACAATGAGCCAAGCTCTTGCCTTTATAAATGAAGCAAAGAGAGGAGAAGAGAAGGAGGTGGGAAATTTGATTTGGAATCTCAACCACCAGTTGTTAATGCTTACAAATCTACCCGTAATCTTTCAATTATGTCTCTTCATGTATTTTTGGTGTCTTAAAGAAAGAAGAATGGCAGATCAAATCAAATATGGGTAGTTGAAGAAATCAGATCATACATTGATGGTGTGAAATAATTTTTCCTATTTTTCACTAGCCTAACCTTGCCAATGTCGAGACCTTTCCAAAAAGTCTTCTCTTGCTCAAATCCGAGCTTCCAGTTGAAAGATATGGTCGTCTGAAGATTTAATTGCAATTCTGTGAGAAATGGCCCAAGATTCTAATAGCTCTGAAGGTTCGAAAACCCGAAAGCGGGCCTGGGGATGCTTTTTGAATTTTATGAAACTTAAGAATTGTGTACTTTTAAACATTTTGGCCCATCCATCCACTTCTGATAAGGGCTTGACACGTGGCTTTTCTGAGCATTGACAGAGGTGCAAGCTACTTTACAATTTTACACTTTTTCAAAACAAAGGCCAAAAAACCCAAAGCCCCTCCGATGACCCGCCTCCCACTTTGCAACTTTGCATTTGGAAAAAACCCTTCGTGGGATCATGGGCCTACAATTGTAAATTGTGCCTTTTGGGAAAAGTGCAAAATGCAAAAAATGTCCAGCTGGCCAGAATTTCCATTTGGGAAAAACTTTCTCTACGACCCCAAAATTACGCATTTGCATTTTCCACTTGGCAAGGAAACCTTGTTGGGCCCACGGACCAGAAATTGTAACCTGCGCATTTTTTGAAAAAAATTGCATAGTGCCAAAGTATCTCCCACTTCTCTTCCAGTCCACGATCTTCCCTTTTGGCGAAAAGTCTTCCCTGGGCTTGTTGTCCCGCTTTTGGAAAAAAATCCTTCCAAGGCCTGTCGGCCCTTAACTTGTAAAATATGAGGAGTTAGAAGGACTTCTTTATATTTCTGGAAAGGAGAATAAATTTTCCATCTAATGAAGAAGCTTTCAAGAAACCTTAAGTGCTTAAAATATATGAAAAATCATATTGAAACACTAAAGAAGGAAAAATGGGTGGAGTTAACCAAAAAATAAGCATGAGCTTATTTTGGATAATAGAGAAATGGAGCTAGAATTTAGTGGAGGAATAAGGAGCAGAAGCTCTATGTGAATTTAAATATAATCACTTTGGAGCTCTTTGAGGAGTGTTTTAGAAGTAGATGCATATCCAGGATATTCATCCAGTAGTAGATAGATGAGTTCCATGATCTCCGAGAGGCTTCCATGATAGTGGCAGAGTATGAGGGATGGTTTTTAGATCTAATTCAGTATGTAGATTACATGTCGAAAGAGAAGGTACAATTTCATAGGTTCATCAGGGGCCCCAACTTATACTTGGGTGGGGAAGTACGCATTCACTTCCCACAGACATTATCAGAGGCCGTGGAGAATGCCTATATTATAGAGGAAACTAGGGGGAAGACTCAGCAGACTCGTGATAGAGGGAGGAGCCGTATACATCAGTTACATGATAGTAGATCGAGGGGATCAACCCTTCTTCCTTTTGGTAGACACACTTCAATGAATTCTTCCTTCTGGCCTCCTCCACCTCCTCAATAGTACCAATAGAAAACTTGACCACCCTTTGAAACTCCACATCACTAGGATGCTTAAAGAGGATGTAGTATGGGACCTCCAGCTAGATGGCTGAATAGAACACAGTGTCCACCTCGAGCACAGTTGGTAGGAATACGTCCACTACAAAACCCATAAAGATCTATAGCAAGATCATCTCATTCCTCAACATGTATCTGGAGGACTATATTGTTAGTGGAGACGCCAAGTACTTGCTATGGATGTGGTGTGCATGGGCATAATTAAAGAGAGTGCCCTCAGAACCCTACTAATTAGGGTAAGGGACCTATTTTTGATGATACTATTGGTGAAATGGCTAGGAGCCATAAACTATATGCAGCGGTCAAGAACCACGAGGAATAGCACCAGGGGATGGTGATAAAGACCACATGTAACATTGGTGGTATTTCTATCCCTATTTTATTTGACTCAGGATCATCGTATTCTTTCATTTCTCTATCTTTAGTAGAGCATTACAGGATGGTGGCAGTTAAGTAGTGCCTTAGTTGGGATGTTGAGATGGCTTCTAGAGCCAAAATCGTAATAGACTCCTTCCTTAAGGAGTGCGTAGTGGACCTAGGACCCTTTACCACTACTTTGGATCTTCATATCCTTCCCTTGGGTTCATATGGAGTTATCTTGGGCAAGGAATTGTTGTTTGCACACAGAGCTAGATTTGATTATCACACCAAGGTTATATCTTGTGCAGGTGATTTGGGAGTGGAGTCAGTGATTATTGGATTCATGAGACCCATATCTATTCACACTATTGATGCTATGCATTTGAAGTAGTGAGCATGATGGAGTTGTTATTTGTATGCTATTACAGTCAGTGATAGGTCAGAGGATGGGGCTATTGGACCTTCACTTAACAACCACCCCTTATTATAGGAGTTTTATGAGGTGTTACATAGTGAGCTGTCAGGGATGCCTCCCCCACGTGAAATAGATTTTCACATTGATTTGGTTCTAGGAGAGGAATCTATCTCACGAACTCCTTATAAGATGACCACACCTGAGATATCAGAGCTCAAGTTTCAGCTAGAGGGCCTTCTCAAGAAAATCGTAATCCATCCTAGTGTGTCCCCTTTAGGTGTACCGGTGATTTTTGTAATGATGAAGGATGGATCCTTGTGGTTGTGTGTGGACTATCGTCAGCACAACAAATTAATGATCAAGAATTTTTAACCCCTTCCTTGCATCAATGATTTATTCGATTAGATGAAGGGGGACACTATTTTTTCTAAGATTGATCTTAAGTCAGGCTACCATCAACTGAGGATTACAGAGGAAGATAGTCACAAGATAACTTTCTGTATGAGATATGGCCACTATGAGTTCATAGTTGTGTCATTTGGTCTGATGAATGACTCTGTAATTTTCATGAGTTTGATGAATGGAGTGTTCATGACTTTTCTAGACCACTTTATCCTCATGTTCCTTCATGACATTTTGATCTTCTCTCATACACGTGAGGAACACCTTCATCAAGTTCTAGAGTGTCTTCGTGAGTAGTAGATTTACGAGAACCTGGAGAAGTGTACATTTTTTCAGTCTAAAGTTACTTATTTGGGTCACATAATTTTTGGGGAAGGTATTGGAGTCGGTCCTTCACAGATTAGATCTATTATGGACTGGCCAACAAATATGAGTGTGACCGAGGTGCATAGTTTCATGTGGCTAGAAGGGTACTAAAGGAGATTTTTTCAGGATTTTTCTCAGGTTACACACCCTATCACTTCCCTTCAGTTGAAAGGGAAGAAGTTCATTTACTCAAATAGATGTGAGCAAGCCTTTAGGACACTGAAGGAATGCCTTATTACAACACCTATTCTTGTAGTGCTAGATCCATAGTGAGAGTTCTTCATATGCACAAATGCTTATTCGGCATGATTAGGTGGTGTATTGATGCAGGAGGGTCATGTTGTAGAATTTGAGTCTCCCAAGCTTAAAGATTATGAGATCAATTATCTGACTCCTGAACTTCAACTTGCAGCATTTTTGCATTTTTTTTTATGGAGATATTTCCTTTTAAGAAGGAGATTCATTCTGAAGACTGATAATTTGAGTCTTCTTCTCTTCTTCACACAACCCAACATCAATGCTTGTTAGCCGTGTTTGATGGAGTTTATTCATGAGTACAACATGGAGATAGATCATGTGAAGGGGAAGGAGAATGTGGTTACACATGCTATGAGTTGGCAGAGACATTTTGTTATGCCTACTTTAGTGGGTATATATTTTCGAAGTAGGATTTTGCAACAACTTTCAAATGAAAACTTCTACCTTATAGCCAGATCAGAGATTGAGTCTTAAAGACCCCTTGAGGGGAATTTTATGGATTTTCATTAGAAGAAGATGGCCTTCTCAAACACATAAGTCAGATCTATGTACTGAGAGATGGAGGCTTGAGACAAAATATCTTGGTAGAGGCTCATCGTGTACCTTATTCACCCCATCCATGGGTGAAGAAGATGCATGCCACCTTGAGATAGCTTTACCATTAGAGAGGTCTATGGAAAGATGTAGCTCAGTTTGTTTTCCATTTTTTAGAGTGTTAGAGGGTGAAGGTCGAGCATCAACATCCAGCTAGCCTTTTCTACCCACATGTCATACCAGAGTGCAAATGGGACACCATTTCTATTGATTTCATATAAGGGATATTGACATTGAGATACCGCCACAATTCCATCATGGTCACAGTGGATAGATTCATGAAATCATCTCATTTTTCTCTGGTTAAGACCACCTATAAATATAATGCATTGGGACGAGTATACCATGATGAGATTGTGAGACTGCATGAGATTCCATAGAATATTATCTGTGACCATGATCCCTTATACACCTCTCATTTCTAGACTACCATGCATCATTCCCTTGGGAAGCGTATCAACTTTAGTACAAGTTATAATCTAGAGACAGATTGACAAACAAAGCGGTGAATCATATCTTAGAGGATATGTTTCAGATGTATGTCATGTACCATCATTCTAAGTGGGATGAGTACTTGTATTAAATGGAGTTTTCCTACAATAAAAATTTTCAGAGTTCGATTGGTATGGCTCCTTTTCAGGAATTTATGGTAGGGAATGCATGACACCGCTGAGTTGGGATAGATTGGAGGAAAGAGTTTCTCTTGGTCTTTCTTTAGTACAGAATATGGAGCAACAGGTTATCATTATTTGACAGAGGTTACCGGAGGCTTGGGAAAGACAGAAGAAATATGAATATATGAGGAGAAAAGATCATAATTTTGAGGTGGGCACGAAGGTTTTTCTTTATGTCAGACCTCATAAGAGTCATATCCATTATGAGAAAGGCTCTACTTTACTTCCTATATTTGTGGGTTCCTTCGAGATCTTTGAGCGTATTGGTACTTTGGCCTACCATCTAATATTGTAACCTAGCTTGTCTCACGTGCACGATGTATTTCATGTTTATCTACTTAGGAGATCATTTTGAAATCCCTCACATGTTTTTTATTATACTACATTGCAGGTGCAGAAGCAGGGGTAGGTGTCAATGAAGCCTGTGTGCATCATAGAGTGCATGATCCTAGGCCTTCAAGGCCACGAGGTTGACTAGGTGTGGGTCCAGTGGGATAGGTATGATGATACTACACCAACATGGGAGGATGCCACTTTATTGTGAGCCTAGTTTCCTTAGCTATTCAAGTGACTTCCAGGTCAAAGTCGAGTCTAAGGGGAGGGGGATGTAGTGCCCACTCCTCTACGAAACTTTTCATTTTTATGTTGTTATTGTTGGACTAATACTTAGATATTTTAATTATGATACATTGATTATTAGATGATATAATTATACTGATATTTATACTATTGACATTACGTGGTTTACATTTTATTATGATGCACTAGATGCTGATGATAGACATTTGTATATGTTAAGTTGCGATATTTTGATTTCTATACTAACTTGTTGTAATTTGGATGCATGACATATGTTGGATGTTTTGAATAGAATTATGATTTTCATATGCCAAAATAAAATTAATTGTGTAATGATGAAAAATAGAATTGCTAGATTCGAATGATGATTATTGATTTTATATGTATATTATCTTGATGTTGTTAACATGACCGAAAGGCCAAAAAGTTATTTTGTTTGTGTGGATGACATTTTATCACATATATCGAAGGGTAGAGGGAACTGTCGACACTAAAATTTTCCTCCATAATTTCTATTTCATTAATGTATGTATTAGGAATAGGATGTTGTTAAGTGTAATTAGTAGTAGTGTCCGATAGAAGATAACGGTGCCGTCAGTATGGTGCCGCCAATAATGTGGAGTACGGTAACAGTCAAAGTACAATAGGAATGTTGTAAAAAGTAAATATTTGTCGTAAGTGGTCCGGTAATGTTAAAATGTCAAAGTTTGGGTAATTAGAGAAGTAGGGTCTACATGATTAGGAATTAGAAATATTATATTGGTAATAAAGACAAGGAGTGAGGTCATAAATATTTTAAAAAGTCTAAAAATGTGGAACCCATGTAAAATGATAAGGTTTATCTTATCTTAACAGGTAAGCCTACATGTACAGATAAGAGTTAAGGTATGGAATATGATTCGTCAGAGTGGATTTCTTATCCTATCTTAGAGATAAGATGGATAAGCCTAGAAGTTCTATAAATAGAGAGGCTACCCCCCTCATTTAGCATAGAAAGAAGTAGTGAGAAATATTGTAGGAAGTGTGCAAAGGAAGCCATCAGTTAAAGGTGTGTTGAAGAAGCCATCGAGAGGTGTAATTATAAAGTTTCTCCCATAGTCTTGTTGAAGTACCTCATGGGTGAGATTGTAACAATTTCATGTTAATATTATAATTTACTTTGATATTTCAGATTTGTCATCATTCCGTCTTATCATAGTCGATGATATTCTTGTGTTCGGTTGTTGTTTTGTTTCCAGATTACGTCCACAAAACTAAAGGCTGTGCATTAGTAAATAATCATAGCACGAGGAGTTCCCAGTGAAGAATTATCATAGTGCCAGATTGGTGATGACATTTTGGTTCCGTTGCCGGGACCATTCCTCGTTGGTGGATTTTCTGGAGAGATATTCCCACTTAGGCAAAAATTAATTGGAGGGTAACCTTGTTTTTACTGTGCATAGTAGTTACCATGGTAAAGTCATTTTTACCGTGAATAGTAGTTACCATGTTAAAGTCATTTTTGCCATGAATAGTAGTTACCCTGGTAAAGTCCTTTTTGCTGGGAATAGTAATTACCGTAATAAAGTCACTTTTTACCGTGAATAGTATTTACCGCAGTAACTTCACTTTTTACCGTGAATTGTGTTTACCACAGTAAAGTTAGTTTTTACTGTAGTAAGTCAAGTTTTACCATAGTTTACCGTGGTCATTTGTATTTTACTGTAGAAAGGTGTAAAGTCACTTTCTAGTATAGTGATTCCAATTATTTGTGCACATAAGTCTTGTTAATTGTACTTGTGGGTTGGTATTTCACGGTGGTTACTTTTGAAAATGGGAAAGATTCCTGTTTTTTCAGCTCAATCTAATGAAGATGCTTCTTTTTTCATTCAAGAGTTTAAGCGATCTTGTATTTGTAATGGCCTTATAAGAAGGGAACAATGGACTGAATTTTTTCCTACCTTTTTGGATGGTTCAACACTTAGGTGGTTTGAAACACTAGGTGATAATGTGAAAAATTCATGGGATTTATTAACTAAAAGTTTTCTTGAAGAATTTGGTGAACAACAGAAATATGCAGATCTCATGATCGAGATCACAAAGCTATCCCAAGGAGAGAAGGAGAAGATACAGGATTATCATGCTCGTGTTCTAGAGCTAAGGAGGAAGCTCGATGCCCAGATCCGGAAGGAAGGACTAGCGGATGGGTTGATGAATGGCGTGGATAATCTCCTCTGTAAGCACTTCATTCTTGGGATGAAGCCGGAGATCAGACAACGAGTGAAGTATGACCGCCCAGCTACCATTGAACAAGCAAAGGAGATTGCAAGAAGGCAAGAAGAAAGGATGGAAGAGGAGCCCAAAGAAATTGTTGCTAAAGTAGAGCCTACACCAGCACCTTTGGTCCAGAATCCACAACCACTCCCGGTGAGCACAAATATTTCTCCTAGTACATCTACTGAGTATGAAGATCTGCTTAGGAAGATGGGCCAGTTAACTATTAATCTTCTTCAAGGAAAGGAATTTAGTTCTCAGGGAGGAGATAGAGGTCCAAAAAGAAATATTTCTGAAGTTGTTTGTTATGGTTGTTATAAAAAGGGTCATTATAAGTATAATTGTCCAGATAGAGCTTCTACATCTGGTACAAGAGATAATGATAAAGGAAAAGCACCTGTGAATTCTCTTGATGTAGTAGATAAGAGTAGAAATAATGAAGTAGATGTGTTTGTAACAAAAAGAAAGAAAGAAAAAGATAATCAAGATGGAAATGATCCTAAGAAGATGAAAGAAGAAACTAGTAAGAAACATAGGAGAAGAAAGTTGGGTGTGCAGGATTTTTTGATTTCACAGGGGCAAGGACCATACTCCATCTTGGAAGATCTATCCAAAAGGCCTGCAAATATTACATATGGTCAACTCTTGGCTATGTCTTCTGAGAAGAGGCGGGAGTTGCGAGGTGGACTCAATGCTCGAAGAAGGAAGGAGGTTGAGGTCCCTGTTTTGGAGGCAGAGGCAGATCCCTATGCTCCACAAGCTGAGGTATTATGTAATGGTATTTCAATTCATGATGTCTTAGTTGATGGAGGTGCTGCAGTTAATGTAATGACCGAGTCTGTAATGAATATGTTGGGTTTAAAAATTGATCGCCCTTCAACACTTATGTTAAGGTCATTAAATAAAGGAAAAACTAAACCAGAAGGTGTAGTTTCAAATGTGGCAATATCTGTTATGGGTGTGGTATGTGTGGTAGACTTTCAGGTGATGAAAAATGGTACTGTTGCGTACCCAATGCTGCTGGGAAGACCATGGCTAAGGAGAGTTCATGCAAGAAACTACTGGAATGAAGGTTTCATGACACTTGGACGTGGTAGAGAGAGGGTGAAGATAAATGTGATCCCTCGACATCATAAGGCAGAACCTGTGGATTCAAGTGATGAAACTGATGATTGGACATCCTCTGATTACTCTAGTACCAGTGAAGTGGACACTGAAGATGAAGAAAGCGAGGTGGATGTTTCAGTCATGGATATCCTTCCAGTCACACCAACTCATGACTCCATAAAATTATCTGAAGAAGAAGTTGATGATCGTCTCCAACAAATAAAGATTGGTGATGCTGTGATGGAGAGTGAGAAGGAATCCTACCTCCAGCTCTTTCGAAGGTACATACACCTATTCACTTTTGATTACAAGGAACTCCATCAAGTAAGTTGGGTAGAACATTGTATTGAGCTGGTAGATGGTGCTAATCCCATAAAGCAAATGCCATATAGAATGAATCCTAATTTTTCCAAGACTGTAAAAGAAGAAATAGATAAGTTGCTTGATGCAGGATTCATATTTGCTGTGGAGAATTCAGAATGGGTTTCTCCCATTGTGATCTCAATAAAAAAGAATGGGAAGCTACGCATTTGTGTTGATTACAGGAAGCTCAATAAGGCAACAAAGAAGGATCATTACCCTCTTCCATTTTCAGATCAGATCTTGGACGAAGTAGCTGGCCAGGAGTGCTATAGTTTTGCTGATGGATATAGCGGCTACAACCAAGTTTGTATAGCAGAGAAAGATCAGCTGAAGACCACGTTCACCACTCCTTGGGGAACGTTTGCTTATAGAGTTATGCCTTTTGGGTTGTGTAATGCTCCAACAACATTCTAGCGTTTGATGAATAGGGTGTTCGAACCCTACATTGGGACCTTCATCAGAGTATTTCTGGATGATTTTTGCATCTATGGGAGCAAGTTGGACCACCTACACCAGATGGAGACAACATTTCAAAGGTTAGATGAAGCACAAGCCTCACTAAACCCTACAAAGTGTGTCTTTGGATGTTCTAAAGGCGTTTTGTTAGGGCATGTTGTATCCAGAGATGGTATTGGTACTGATCCTGATAAAGTTTCAAAAATCAAAGATTTACCATTTCCTATGAATAGAAGTAAGTTGAGATCATTTTTAGGCCATGTGGGTTACTATAGAAGGTTCATCAAGAATTTCTCAAAGATTACACAGCCACTAACCCAGTTCTTGAAGAAGGATGTTGCTTATGAACCAGGAAACAAGGCGCATGAAGCTTTTGGACAACTGAAGGAAGCCCTGGTGTCTTCACCTGTTTTGAAGAATCCAGATTGGAGCAAGCCATTCATTGTGTACACTGATGCCTCAGATGCAGCACTAGGTAGTACTTTGAGCCAAAAGGATGAAAATGGGAATGAACATCCAATTTACTTTGGGAGCAGACAAATGAGCAGTGCTGAGGTAAACTATACTGTAACTGAAAAAGAGGCTCTGGCTATCATTTTTGCTGTAAAGAAGTTTAGAAATTACTTGCTAGGGCAGAAATTTATAGTTGTAACGGATCATCAGGCTCTGAAATATATTGTCAATAAGCCTAACCCATCAGGGAGGATAGCAAGATGGATAATTTTGCTACAAGAATTTGAATTTGATATTATAGATAGGCCAGGAAAGAAGCATGTCAATGCAGATGCACTCTCTCGAGCCTATGATGGTTTAGGATCATCTTGTGATGATGATGATTTTCCCGATGCAACATTGTTCTCCCTTGACACAATCCCTAGTGAATACATAGATATTTGGAATTATCTGAATGAATTCAAGTTTCCTGATGGTGCCAATGCAAAGACTAAGAGAAAGATTACTCAAGCCAGTCGTCCATATTCTATTCTGCATGGAGCATTATTTCGAATAGGACCTGATGGACAGTACAAGAGGGCAGTTGGACGTGATCAAGGAAAGGAGCTGCTAGAAGAATTCCACAATGGTACATGTGGAGGGCACTTCTCTGGACAACTTACAGCAAGAAGGATCTTGGATGCAGGTTATCACTGGCCCACTCTTTTTAAAGATTGTTATAATTATTGTAAGACATGTGATATTTGTCAAACACATGGTAACCGTAAGACTTCATCAGCTCCATTATGTCCTATTCTTCCCCTTGGTCCCTTTGAAAAGTGGGGAATAGACATTGTAGGTCCACTTCCAACTACATCACGTCAAAATAAGTATATTGTAGTTGCCACAGATTATTTAACCAAGTGGGTTGAAGCTAGGCCATTGAAAACAGCTTCCATGGATGAAGTGGCAAGGTTCATATATGAACGCATTGTCACCAGATTTGGTTGTCCATTAGAAATTGTAACAGATCAAGGAAGCCACTTCATTAATGAGGTGGTAGAAGCCCTAGTCAATAAGTTTTCTATTAAGCACAGGAAGGCAACAACATACAAGCCAAGCACAAATGGACAGGTGGAACGAACAAATTTTGTGCTGTGTCAAATTCTAGCAAAAGATGCAGCCTTGCAGGTACATAAATGGGATAAAAGGATTCATGCAGCATTGTGGGCATATAGGGCAACATCAAAGTCAGCAACAGGATACTCCCCATTTCAGTTGGCCTATGGCATTGATCCAGTTCTTCCTATTGAGTTTGATATTCCCACTGTGAGAGTTATGAAAAATGAAAGGATGGATGAAAGTGATTCAGTAAAAGAAAGGTTGGTACATCTTCATTTGCTAGAGGAAATGAGGGAAATAGCAAAGGATACAAGCCATAAGAAGAAAATGAAGCAGAAGGAATACTTTGATCAAAAGATCCGATGGTCTCCATTTCATGTGAATGACTTGGTCCTAGTATATGATTCCAGATACAAAAAAAGAAGACAGAGAAAATTTCTTCCAAAATGGATGGGGCCCTACAAAATAGCAGCTGTGCATGAAAATGGTACGTACCGACTGGAGGAATTGGATGGCACTCCCATTACGAAATGGGTCAACCACGACAAGTTGAAGATTTTCCAAGCACCAGAATAGTCTACTCCGAGGACGGAGTAGAAGCTAGGAAGGGGGAAGATGTCGACACTAAAATTTTCCTCCATAATTTCTATTTCATTAATGTATGTATTAGGAATAGGATGTTGTTAAGTATAATTAGTAGTAGCGTCTGATAGAAGATAACGGCGCCGTCAGTACGGTGCCGCCAATAATGTGGAGTATGGTAACAGTCAAAGTACAATAGGAATGTTGTAAAAAGTAAATATTTGTCGTAAGTGGTCCGGTAATGTTAAAATGTCAAAGTTTGGGTAATTAGAGAAGTAGGGTCTACATGATTAGGAATTAGAAATATTATATTGGTAATAAGGACAAGGAGTGAGGTCATAAATATTTTGTGTATTTTATTTGTAAAAAGTCTAAAAATGTGGAACCCATGTAAAATGATAAGGTTTATCTTATCTTAACAGATAAGCTTACATGTACAGATAAGAGTTAAGGTATGGAATATGATTCGTCAGAGTGGATTTCTTATCCTATCTTAGAGATAGGATGGATAAGCCTGGAAGTTCTATAAATAGAGAGGCCACCCCCCTCATTTAGCATAGAAAGAAGTAGTGAGAAATATTGTAGGAAGTGTGCAAAGGAAGCCATCAGTTAAAGGTGTGTTGAAGAAGCCATCGAGAGGTGTAATTGTAAAGTTTCTCCCATAGTCTTGTTGAAGTACCTCATGGGTGAGATTGTAACAATTTCATGTTAATATTATAATTTACTTTGATATTTCAGATTTTTCATCATTCTGTCTTATCATAGTCGATGGTATTCTTGTGTTCGGTTGTTGTTTTGTTTCGAGATTACATCCACCAAACTAAAGGCTGTGCATTAGTAAATAATCATAGCACGAGGAGTTCCCAGTGAAGAATTATCATAGTGCCGGATTGGTGATGACAGGTCTTGGATATAGTGACAAAGTTATAGAAACTTGTCTGTTGTTGAGCAATGTGCCAAAACTTGAACAACTTGATGTAGTGTTGCATATATGTCCTGATTCTTGTATGCATGATGGTTTTGGAGCATTTTCATCAAAGGGTTGGTGTCATGGGATAAGTCACCATGTGAGCTGACATCCAATTGCTTCAATATGGCTGAAAAATTCTCATTGTATGAGCTTTATTTGTTACCATTATACATTTAGGCAGTGGTTAAATGATGTCTCTTTGGTTAGTCTTGCAATAATGTGTCTTGATCAGTTTGATACTGTTTGCATGCGTTTGGTTAATCTGTGAATAGAGATCTCACACCACGTTCTTGTAATTATGTTGTAATATTTTCATTTTTTCTAAGTATTTTTTGCATTTTGGTTAGTCCTTAGAGTGTGGGTTAATGGTTAATGGTTATCCTTAAAGTTTCTCCCATAGTCTTATTGAAGTATCTGACATGGGTGAGTGATTGTAACAGTTTCATGTTACAATATGGATTGGGAATTTATTTTTGATATTTCAGATTTGTCGTCATTCTAGTCTTATCATAGAAAATCAATGGTACTTTCCTTGTACCTCGGTTAATTGTTTTGCTTCCAGGATTAGCATGGTGCGCAAACTAAATTCTGTGCCATGTAGGTTGTCATAATTCATACAAGCACGATTGAGTGTCTTACGCTTGGTGTGTTGAATTATCAGTAGTGCCGGATTAGAGTGAATGATGAGAGTCACATCCAACATGGAGCCACTTTATCATGTTGACAACCATTCTAGTTATATCTTAACATGATTGGAGTAAGTTTTATACAAAGATAAATGGATACTTGTTCATGTTAAAAGGTTGAAAATTTTTGGTGTGAGGATAGACTCTACAACACTTTCTAGCATCCTCCCAGACTCTTGGGAAAATGGCTTGAGATCTAAAGCATATCATAGAAATCCTTGTGAAACACAATAGATATAATCTTGGAGATTGATGGAGATGTAGTAGCAATTTTCACTATTATGTAGTTTCGATTTATCCTATGTTATATCCCATGAGGAACACATTGTCATTTTTAAGGATATATTCAATATTTACGCATGTTCCTTTTCTATGGTCTGGGTCCACATGCCTTAGCATAGATATGGTACCAAAGCGACTTATGAGACCATTGGGGATGGATAAAGGGATGTTATTGAGGCTATCCTTTATGGTTTTAGTGGGATGTCCCTACCCTATTCTAAATCCCCCATTTTTACACATGAAAAGTATGATGTTGGAAGAGGTATTTGAATTGCATACTTTAAACCTAACAGATTAGGATTTAATGTTGAAATTTTATAAATCCTTGGAGGTGTCAATGGATGAATTTCCCACTTCACTTGGGAGCCAATAATCAAATGGTATCCATCATAGAACATGCTCCATTTAAGGAATTGATTTCAAATAGTTCATGTGATTTTTCTATTCTTCAAAATTTTAGCATACATGTCTGACTAGGTCAAGTTAGCATCTTATAACATCTGGAATGTATTTTGTTTGTGGAAGCCTTATATTATTGTATAGATGTCCCTACCTTGTTCTCAAATCTACTCATGGTTCCTTAGTCGTAAGGCTTGGGAGTATGATAAGAATATGTTAATCTACAATTAATGGATTACATGTTTTTTGTACATAGTGAACTACTCCCCCTTCCTTTGTAGTGTTCATATTTTTGATACTTGATCAATATGCAATATTTTGTATAGCAATCACCTATGTCGAAGATTATGCAAATTTTCATGTGATTATATATTGGCCTTGTCTATTAATACTTGTATGTGTCCAGTTGTTCATTGCACATAACTCCCACTATGATTTGTAATAGTGTCATAGAATTGAATATACTTCAAAGACAAGTTATGCATTCATGTTCGTAACGAACTCACATTAATCTGTGAATTCATTCAAAGAATGCCTTGAATGAAGAATTTAGCATGTTACTATGTGTTAGTTTTGTGCAAATCACTATTACCAAGTTTGTGAAATATGAAGTTTGGTGCATTTTACAAGCATATCATATGCACATTTGAAAATAATTTTATCCTTCTACATATTATATTTACAGATATAGCCTCACTATTTCCTAATGTGACTATCCCTATCAACTTCATATAGATCATATCTATATGACTAGTTTCATTATAGATGTGTTTGTTGTAAAAAATTGGTCTCTCACAGATATATGAAAAGCATACAAAAGGGAGGAATCAACTATTATGAATATCAATATTTTGTATATGATGACCTATTACGGAAATTACAACTTGACATTGATTGAGTTATAAATCTTAGAGTAAGTATATCAATCTATAATGGTATGCTGGCTAAAAAACTAGATTTAATTAAATCTTGATAAATACATACATATAGAATAATACTTGGTACTATTCAAGAGAAGTATAGAGAGACCTACACTAGAAATAGATATGTCTTATATTTTACTTAATGTTATAAATCTTGACATTTAGTTCATTATATGTAAAATAATATGTATTGAGCCATAACTAGAATTTGTAGTATTTTTGGTACTTCGCAACACTTATCAGATTTGGATTTACATGCACATTTTCACACAGCATTGTGACATCATTGTTACACTTTATATTGAGATATTTACATGACCAAACACACATAGTAATTAATGGTGAGTGCTCTCACATTACATAGTTTGTAACATTTCAATATTAGATAAGAAAATATGAATATGTTTTTAAGTTCAAAAATAGTGACATTAGACATTCTAGGTACAGTGGGTGCCATGTTTTATGTATATGAATATACCTATTAATATTGAGAATAATGGATAGTGGGTTTGGGAAGGGGGCACTACTCCCACCCCAACTCGGTGCCCCCTCCCCAAACCCAAAAAACTTTTATTTTAATAAATAATGGGTGGGGGCCGAACCCCACAAAAATCAATCACACTTATGTATGCAGATACAAATACAAGTTGGTCAATCACATTTCTATACTTGTGAAACTATATTTGTTTACCCTTGAAATCGCGACAAAATTCTTCATTCTAGATTGAAGTGGGTATCTTTATCCAATTTATTAAACTTTATTAACATAAACTGTAAGAGAATGTAGTATATTTTATTTAAACATTTTTCTTGTAATTTTTGTAAACTCACATAAAATTCGAAGGCTAATTGAATGACTCACTTAAGTTAGAGGCTAGATTCTGCATGTAAACACTACAATTAAAGATGCTTCCATAAAAGAGTGGAAGCATATTCTCTTTAAAAATATATTGATTGGATAAATGCCATATACACGAAGTCTTTATCTGTAATCTATTTAAATATTATAGCAAGATTCCTGGTCCATATTTGTAGCCAATTACCATAAGATAGGGTTTTGGTAAAGTTATGATTTACAAGTTAGAAATGTTGGAAAATGAACATATCAAATAACAATTTTATGGCATACATCATTATCTTTTTGTTGGTGCATCCATCCAAGCCTTGAAACCCGCATGATCTATATCTGTACCCTTATTACAAAACCCTAACTTAAATATGGGTTATACATCTCATACTAAGGATACTATAGATTTCTATATATAGTAACAAAACATTTCTAAATATATTTATATATAGATAGCGACTGAAGCTTTTATGCATACTATCAAAACACTGTGATATATTATCTTGGAAAACTTAGATCTAATGGGAAAATTCCATCTTACCCAAATAGATTTTTTTTGTAGTTTATAATCGAAGAAAAATTATCGATAAATATATGATAATATATCTATGAAACCTTAGAAGAGGGTATAATTTTTTTGTATTAGTAACACAATCATTCGGATACCTACATCCTTGTTATAAAAATTGAATGTTTTAACACAAATTGGACAAGATAAATATATAGTAAGGGAGTATCCATTATAGCTTTATTGTTTCATTCATAGAATTCATTCTCATCATCCCTAATTAGCTAAACCTGCAATAGAGGGAGTTTTGAAATAATTTATTATCATTGTATAAACACCTTCTATAGACTATAGATTGAGGGAAACTTATAGAAAATATTTAAGGTCCTTGGCTTAGATTGATCCCATCCAAGGGCGTAGGATGATCCCCTACTAAAGTCAGGTGAGGGTATTTTAAGTTATTCCTTAAAAAAATTGCAAGGGTCAATTTTAAATGGGGGAACTCTGAATTGTGTACACATCCATATTGGTTCCTTATAATATTATAATGACAAGGTGTTTAATCCAGTTCTAGATGTTGAGTTAACCCTTGATTAAACTTATTTAAGGTATCAGCCTATATTTGTGCAAAGATATTTTTACCAAGCACAACAATAAGTTACAGTCCACTCAATTATAAAGTGTCATATAATCATTAAAAGGGTGATTACTAACTTAGCCCTTAAGATTAAAAAATCATAAATATGACTTTGGGAACCACGAATAGTAAATCCATTAGGGATTTTAGGAATGAAGAATATATTAGAAACTAAATGAATATTACCAAGATTATTAGAGATTTAGTTTTTACACAATCATATTGCAGCTCCATTGAATCACCTAAGCTTTCCATTGGAATCTTAACCATCAAATGAATACAAGTGATGTAGTGTTTACAACTATTAGTTGTGCTTTCAGCTTTCAGGATGTCAAGACAAATGGAACCTTATAAAGGCAATATGACTATATTATTTATTCTAAAATTCTAGATTACATGTTATAGACTTGGTATGAAAGATACTTGACCTTTGACAACCTACTTCTTCCTAATTAGCTAGAATGTAAAACTATGAAATATATTAAATGAAGAAATTTACTTTCTTTCAAGAGAGTGTGGCTCATGTTTATGCCACCTCTATTTTGTATCTCATTTGCTCCATTCTCAATCCTCATGTAATTATCCCAATAGAGGGATAGTTGCGAAATACATTTATGAGATCATTGTATACACTCTGAAATGATATTGAGGAAGCTTATAGAAAGATTTAAGGTCTTTCCATTCCATCCACTTTCAAATTCTATATACATCGTGAAATATTTTAATTCCTTTTTGAAACTAAAGGAGGGTAGGGTAACCTTTTTTCAAGGCACAAATCTTGTCATTATATATTATAATGAAAATATTATATTTTGGGTTGTACTTGGGTTACTCCCCTTAATATTTTCAAATATATCCTATATTTCTACTCAAATAATTTTCCAAACCTACGAATAAGTTATAATGTACTCAGTTCTAAAGTATTATAACATTAAAACTATACTAACAAGAAGGAACATTAAAAAATCTGAAAGATAGTTTGGGTAATAATAGTAATATAAAGAAAGTAGGAAGAATCTAGCGGAAACCAATAAATACGAAGCTAGAAATAAAGTTTTGACTTAATATATTATATCTCTATAGAACACAAATTTTCCATTGGAATCCTCAATCAATTAAATACAACGAAGTATTTTAAAAATATAATTTTTGAAACGTGGATGCATGACATATGATTATGAAGAAAATATAGATGATATATTTTAGAATCTAGAATCTAGATTATAGTCTAATAGAAGATACTCACATAACCTTTTTCAGAATTATAACTACTTGTGCTAATATGATGGATTTAAAACAAGGTATGGGCATCCATTAAACCAATAAAGGATAGAGGGAACAGTTCAGATGAAATTGTAACCACCTTGCTAAAATTATATATCAAGCTAAATTTGATATTCCCGTTTTCAAAAAACCCTTTTTATACATACTTTGTAATCATTGCCACAATGATACCACATTTCTTCCTAAAAATAACTGTATTGATATTAGATACTAGACAATGAAAAGAAATCTACTTTATATATATTGAAAACAAAGACCTACGATAAGCTACAAGATTCAAGTTTGTTTTCAACTAAACCATGTAGCTTATCATAGGTCTTATTGCATCATGGTCTTTAATATGTTGAACTTCTCATGCTCATTTTTTTCATTTTAATAGATTATATTGCTTTTCCTTCTTTGATTTCTTCATATGTTCCATTTCTAGGTCTTATTTTCTTCTCTTGCTCTAGTTAGTGTGGAGTGAATTTAGTGCACAAAGGTAAGATGAGATGACATTCTGGTTCTCGATATATTGGTAAATGGTTATAATATGTAGATAAAACCATAAAACATTGGGTGTGGGGTGTGAGTTTATATATTTATTTTAAATATCTTCTTATATTACTATCATGACTATAATTTTTTTGTAGGATTCTAGTACCCAATCAACCACTCTATACTTGGACAAAATGCAAATTTAGGTACTTTTTTTTTCTAGCACTTGTATTATTACTTTAATGAATTGAATCTAAATGGAGATTACTATTATCATAGTCATGATATACTTTTTTTTAATAATTGTATAAAGATAGGAGTGGTAGAGTAAAGTTTCATATCATATTTTTTTATCAAAGCAATATCCTAGGTGCTAGTCGATAACATGTAGAATAAGAATGAAATTTTAATTCCTATGAAGATTATTTTAAATGATACTCATAATGGACCCTATATTAACTTTAAAAAAAGGATAAGTAAGGGCCAATGAACATATTTTTCATAAGTAGATGGAATATCTAATGGCAAAAATGACCTCATAGGTAAAAATAATGATGTTTTAGTTTACGCAAACATCAAAATATAATTACTCATGGCCAAACTATAAAAATATAAGTCTCAAGTTGAGAGAAAGATGCTTATTATTTATAGTTCATGATTAATGCAGGAAAATATTATATCTTCATCTAAATATTGAAATGAACATGTACCAAGAGCTAGTCCAAGGAAATATGAACACTTTAATTAAATGAGATGTTGCACTTGTGAAAACTACAAAAATACAAAATTAAAGAAGTGTTTTCTTGTTGGTATCCGTAGCTTAAAGTATAGAGTTTGTATAGAAGAGGTATAATATAAAGAAAAATTCAAGTATGCTTTTTATGAAAAATAATAAAATTTGTATATTGCATTATTATTAATTATTTCAAATGATATTGCAATATATAGCCAATCCAAGTTCATATGTCAGTGATGATAGTGACTCTCACAATGAAGAAGAAGACACATATATGGGTGATAATACTTCTCAATTAAATGAGGATGGATTGAATGAATTTATAAAAGAGTTCTACACATATCATAAAGATGTTCATGATTCATCCTTAACTCAACTTGTTAGGATGCCTCTATACCCGAATGCAAATTTTTCTGTATTGGAAACACTTATGTTATCTTTAAAGATGAAGGTTATGCATGGAATGATGCATATATACTTTATTGATAACTTCAGGTAGATTTTAAATTAATCTAAACTATATCTCTCAATTTCATTCAACTTTTGAATATTGTGTATATTGAATAATATAAATATCTTTTGTTGCATCATGTAGAATATTTGCAGATAAGATACTTCTAAAGGAAAATAAGATGCCTCGTTCACAAAAATAAGTATCTTCAATAATGAAAAACATTAACATGGAGTGAAAAATGTATGATGCATGTCCAAATGACCATATATTATACTATGAAATTTTCAATAATTCCCAATATGTCACACCAATAGATATTCTGAAGATCAATTATCCAATAAAGTTCCCTATAAGGTTCTACGCTACATTCTAATAACATTGAGGTTTGACAGGATGTTCAAATGTAAGTATTTGGAAATATTTATGGACTATCATGAACTCGGAAGGAGCAAAGATGGTGTCATGTGTATGGTAGCTTATAGAAAATATTTAATGGAACTTGAAGAAAATTGGCTAGATTTAAGAAATGAGTCAAGAAATGCAAGAATTTAATATCAAATGGATGGTGTCAATCCTTTCTGAGATATTATAACAACATACTCTGTTTGGCATATTTTCCTTATTAACAATAGTATTCCCCCTTAGGATAGAAATGAAAAAGGAGCATGTAATGCTAACTCTAATAATACTACGTACATGAACTTCTTAGTGCTATGCTATCTTGAAGATGATGTACATTTACATGAACAATATTTAAATTTTAATTCACATTCTATTCATAGCTAAACACCAGGGGAAAGATATGGACACATACATGTAGCCTCTCATTGACAAGGTATGTGAATTATGAAAGGGTGTTAAAACATGTATAATGTATTGAGACCTAGCAATGATATGATCTTATTTTTTCATGTAATACTTATGTGAATAATTCACGATGCTCTAGTGCTCTCTGTGTGTTGTGGTAATCTATTTATCATATTCATTTGTAATCATTCTATTTATGTTACTTCACATTAACTAAATATGGTTTCCATACTAATTTTTCAGGTGGTATAGAATTAAAGGGAAAACATGGTTGTCCATCATGTGGGCCAAAACACTATGTCTAGGAAATCAAAGGATCTTAAAAAACCCATGTATGATGAATATAAGAACTTATTATTTCAAAACCATCTTTATCGCATGCATGAGACAAATAAGTTCAATGGAAAGGAAGAGGAAAGGATGTGCAGCAAAAAATGATAAACCCTTTGAGGTGGAAATCGAAACATATGACAAAAAGGAAGGGAGAGGTTATCCATTGGGAATGCAAATACTATCTAAGTTTTATTAGTTAGAGTATTACAAGCATCTCCCTAATAGGTAATATATTTGATACAATGCATATTGGAAAAAATGTGTCAGATTGCTTATGGAAGCATCTAAAGGGAACCAACAAATGAAGACCCAAATAAAATGAAGGAAGGACCTCAAAGTCCATCAATAAGATGCCAAACATGTGGCTACATGAAAAGAACACATATAGATCCTGGTGCCGCGGGTTCATACATCAGAGGAGAAACATATATATTTTTAATAACTATGCATGCCATATAAGATTTCAATTTGGTTTTGGTGTGACATTAAAAAAGTATAATAACAAGAGATGGTTTAGATTTTTCAAGAATGAAAACAAATGATCGACATTATTGGATTAAGGTAATTCATGATATGCTATATTTCTTGGTAGTATAATTGAAATTTTCAATATATTTAGTAATGTAGAAGATAATATATAGTTTAAATGCTATTTTTCGATGTTGGTGTAGTACGTGCTTCCTAAAAAAATACAAAGACACTTTCAACCATGACATTACACAAGCAATTTTACAAATTCTCCAAATATTTGAGGTATTATTCAAAACCATCATTTGTTATTCAATAATTAAGCTTTTTTTCCTTCTATAAATATCATTTTCAATGTCTTTATAAATGTTTTAACATATAATTTTGCAAATATTACAGCTGGTGTTATGTTAATGCTTGTTATTTAAATTTATAGGTGGGTCTCATCTAAAGAGATACATCCAGATGAATTGAACTATTGGAATATGAATGTTGAAATTTTGAAAAAACTATTTTGTTGCATGAGAATGGGTTCAATATGATAAATGCATATATGTTTAAATATACTCTAAAACCTTACGTGTTTCCAAAACAATGCAATCAATTATTTACTGTTCCAAATTTGGAACAACCATGTTGTTCCTTTGTGATATATGATGATCTAGGAGGACAAAGAGTGAACCTTTCTAAAGATGTAAAATTCCATGATGTACTTGAAGAGGTTGGAGATCCACTTGAAGACATAAATGACCAAGAGGATGATGTTGAAATCATGACTACTAATGATGAATATGAATAAGATGAATTTCAAGAAAGACACTAACAACATTTTTGTTATTAGATACATGAACATGACGAGTTTATTAATTATCATTTACCTATGAGAGAAGGGGATGAAGATCATGAGAAATATGGTATTAATTTATTTTTGAATCTGGGGCCCATTAATTATGGTGTAGTCATGCCTCTAGATGATGAAATTGTAATGTCACGTGACTTTATTTTATCATCATGTAAACCTTAAAATCATTTTAAGGACATCACAATTTGATAAAGTTTCTAGAAATGAAGTATTATGTAAATTTTATCTATGCATTATTATTTTGCGGAACGTGCCCTGTAGTTTATGAGTGGATTGTTAATGTTTTTTTCTCTATGTTAGTGCATACATTGCACATGTTTCCTTGTTTCATTAAACGATTCCTTATTGAAAATATATGAAGATGCACACCTTTTGGTCCTTTTGAGTATATATTATTTTGATACCTGAAATGAAATGGAAATTTAGTATTGTATATGTTATTATTCATTTGTTAGTTATGTTGTTCAATGTTTGATGTAACTTTGAACTGTATTTTAACTATTAATTATTTTATTTTATGATATTTTATGAGTCTTCAACAATGTGCCTACAATATTCTCTAGGAGAATTAACTTGAAAAAGAATGCATCTTGTTGGCGTCAAGGATCATGAATTTCCCTCTACATATACACTAAAAAATTCTAACATGAGAGAGCCCTCAAGAATTAAATATTATACTATGGGTCAAAGCATATAACTGTGTCCCACTTTTTTGTAGTTTTTGTACTTTCAGAAAACTATGTCTAACAACCAAAACATGACCAAACACATATAAAATGATCAAACATGCATTTTTAAGAGGCTATAAATACCAAGGTGCAGGGCATCCAGAATTTACCTGATTTTTTAAATTTTTATAGTATTTTTAACTATTTATTTACTAGTCAGATTTTAAAATATTTATGGCCACAAAGTGGGACACACTTGTATGCTTTGACCCCTATATTGTCTACATTCAACATTGAAAATTTTAGTATTCTAGTTCCAAAAAACATTCCAACACATAATACAACACTATAGTTAAGGAGTAACCCTTAATATGTGGGTTCTCTTTAAATTCACCCTCTAATGCCACAACATGTTTTCTTGAAAAGTCTCATAGAATCACAATCCAAAAATTTTACACTCCTAGAAGATACTCTTATTTTTTTGCAGTTAGACAAGAATTAATTAAGAAAACTAATGCATGGGAGTGTACATTGATCAAAACTATTGTTCTTGCTTCACTTGTGTTGTCATGTAAATGTGCAACATGAAAATTCCCAATTTTCAAGCATGACAACGGACCCTAGTGTAAAAATTTTTGATAGTAAACCTTTCCAGGAACCCTATCCCTCTTATTAGACCTATCCTATCCTTTTAATTATTCTAATGTGTTGTTTCATCATGTCCATAAGTGATTTAGGGATATCAACTTCATTCAAGTACTTCAAAGACAAGATTCTTCAAGACATGCTTTTTGAGAACTTTAAGAAAAGCTATTTTCTAATATTCCTAAGGTTGCACACCTAGAGCAGAATCAAATACCCAAATTAATTAAGGAAGTATATCAAGAGATAATAATTTTGTGAAACTAGTTTTGGAATATTCTAGGAAGTTTCAGGAGTTTTGGGACAGTTTCAACAAAATTGAGTGCTAAAGGGTGAAGTAATTTGTAGTGCCGAAACAACCCCTAAGCTTGAGGAAGTGTTTCCGTGAGCTTTGAGAAGACATGTACGGAAAAAAAAAAATCTCAAGGTATTTCAGATTTGTAGAGGATGGTGGATTCATATTTTTCAAAATACACCACAAATTTCTCCCATAAACTAATTTCAGCATGCACAACCTATGATCTGTCATCACCAATCTGGCACTATGATAATTCTTCCTCGGGAACTCCTCGTGCTATGATTATTTACTAATGCACAGCCTTTAGTTTGGTGGGGATGTAATCTGGAAACAAAACAACAATTGAACACAAGAATACCATTGACTATGATAAGATGGAATGATGACAAATCTGAAATATCAAAGGTAAATTATAATATTAACACGAAATTGTTACAATCTCACCCATGAGGTACTTCAACAAGACTATGGGAGGAGGAAACTTTACAATTACACCTCTTGATGGCTTCTTCAACACACCTTTAACTGATGGCTTCCTTTGCACACTTCCTACAATATTTCTCAACTTCTTCTTTCTATGCTAAATGAGGGGGGGTGGCCTCTCTATTTATAGAACTACCAGGCTTATCCATCCTATCTCTAAGATAGAATAAGAAATCCACTCTGACGAATCATATTCCATACCTTAACTCTTATCTGTACATGTAAGCTTATCTCTTAAGATAAGATAAACCTTATCATTTTACATGGGTTTTAACATTTTTAGACTTTTTACAAATAAAATACACAAAATATTTATGACCTCACTCCTTGTCCCTTATTACCAATATAATATTCTAATTCCTAATCATGTAGACCCTACTTCTCTAATTACCCAAACTTTGACATTTTAACATTATCGGACCACTTACGACAAATATTTACTTTTTACAACATTCCTATTATACTTTGACTGTTACCGTACTCCACATTATTGGCGACACCGTACTGATGGTGCCGTTATCTTCTATCAGATGCTAATACTAATTATACTTAACAACATCCTATTCCTAATACATACATTAATGAAATAGAAATTATGGAGGAAAATTTTAGTGTCGACATATTCCCCCTTCCTAGCTTCTACTCCGTCCTCGGAGTAGACTATTATGGTGCTTGGAAAATCTTCAACTTGTCGTGGTTGACCCATTTCGTAATGGGAGTGCCATCCAATTCCTCTAGTCGGTACGTACCATTTTCATGCACAGCTGCTATTTTGTAGGGCCCCATCCATTTTGGAAGAAATTTTCTCTGTCTTCTTTTTTTGTATCTAGATTCATATACTAGGACCAAGTCATTCACATGAAATGGAGACCATCGGATCTTTTGATCAAATTATTCCTTCTGCTTCATTTTCTTCTTATGGCTTGTATCCTTTGCTATTTCCCTCATTTCCTCTAGAAAATGAAGATGTACCAACCTTTCTTTTACTGAATCACTTTCATCCATCCTTTCATTTTTCATAACTCTCACAGTGGGAATATCAAACTCAATAGGAAGAATTGGATCAATGCCATAGGCCAACTGAAATGGGGAGTATCCTGTTGCTGACTTTGATGTTGCCCTATATGCCCACAATGCTGCATGAATCCTTTTATCCCATTTATGTACTTCCAAGGCTGCATGTTTTGCTAGAATTTGACACAGCACAAAATTTGTTCGTTCCACTTGTCCATTTGTGCTTGCCTTGTATGTTGTTGCCTTCCTATGCTTAATAGAAAACTTATTGACTAGGGCTTCTACCGCCTCATTAATGAAGTGGCTTCCTTGATCTATTACAATTTCTAATGGACAACCAAATCTGGTGACAATGCGTTCATACATGAACCTTGCCACTTCATCCATGGAAGTTGTTTTCAATGGCCTAGCATCAACCCACTTGGTTAAATAATCTGTGGCAACTACAATATACTTATTTTGGCGTGATGTAGTTGGAAGTGGACCTACAATGTCTATTCCCCACTTTTCAAAGGGACCAAGGGGAAGAATAGGACATAATGGAGTTGATGAAGTCTTATGGTTACCATGTGTTTGACAAATATCACATGTCTTACAATCTTTAAAAAGAGTGGGCCAATGATAACCTGCATCCAAGATCCTTCTTGCTGTAAGTTGTCCAGAGAAGTGCCCTCCACATGTACCATTGTGGAATTCTTCTAGCAGCTCCTTTCCTTGATCACGTCCAACTGCCCTCTTGTACTGTCCATCAGGTCCTATTCGAAATAATGCTCCATGCAGAATAGAATATGGATGACTGGCTTGAGTAATCTTTCTCTTAGTCTTTGCATTGGCACCATCAAGAAACTTGAATTCATTCAGATAATTCCAAATATCTATGTATTCACTAGGGATTGTGTCAAGGGAGAACAATGTTGCATCGGGAAAATCATCATCATCACAAGATGATCCTAAACCATCATAGGCTCGAGAGAGTGCATCTGCATTGACATGCTTCTTTCCTGGCCTATCTATAATATCAAATTCAAATTCTTGTAGCAAAATTATCCATCTTACTATCCTCCCTGATGGGTTAGGCTTATTGACAATATATTTTAAAGCCTGATGATCCGTTACAACTAGAAATTTCTGCCCTAGCAAGTAATTTCTAAACTTCTTTACAGCAAAAATGATAGCCAGAGCCTCTTTTTCAGTTACAGTATAGTTTACCTCAGCACTGCTCATTTGTCTGTTCCCAAAGTAAATTGGATGTTCATTCCCATTTTCATCCTTTTGGCTCAAAGTACTTCCTAGTGCTGCATATAAGGCATCAGTGTACACAATGAATGGCTTGCTCCAATCTGGATTCTTCAAAATAGGTGAAGACATCATGGCTTCCTTCAGTTGTCCAAAAGTTTCATGCACCTTGTTTCCTGGTTCATAAGCAACATCCTTCTTCAAGAACTGGGTTAGTGGCTATGCAATATTTGAGAAATTCTTGATGAACCTTCTATAGTAACCCACATGGCTTAAAAATGATCTCAACTTACTTCTATTCATAGGAAATGGTAAATCTTTGATTTTTGAAAATTTATCAGGATCAGTACCAATACCATCTCTGGATACAACATGCCCTAACAAAACGCCTTTAGAACATCCAAAGACACACTTTGTAGGGTTTAGTGAGGCTTGTGCTTCATCTAACCTTTGAAATGCTATCTCCATCTGGTTCAGGTGGTCCAACTTGCTCCCATAGATGCAGAAATCATCCATAAATACTCTGATAAAGGTCCTAATGTAGGGTTCGAACACCCTATTCAGCAAACGCTGGAATGTTGCTGGATCATTACACAACCCAAAAGGCATAACTCTATAAGCAAACGTTCCCCAAGGAGTGGTGAACGTGGTCTTCAGCTGATCTTTCTCTGCTATACGAACTTGGTTGTAGCCGCTATATCCATCAGCAAAACTATAGCACTCCTAGGCAGCTACTTCGTCCAAGATTTGATCTAAAAATGGAAGAGGGTAATGATCCTTCTTTGTTGCCTTATTGAGCTTCCTGTAATCAACAAAAATGCGTAGCTTCCCATTCTTTTTTATTGAGATCACAATGGGAGAAACCCATTCTGAATTCTCCACAGCAAATATGAATCCTGCATCAAGCAACTTATCTATTTCTTCTTTTACAGTCTTGGAAAAATTAGGATTCATTCTATATGGCATTTTCTTTATGGGCTTAGCACCATCTACCAGCTTAATACAATGTTCTACCCAACTTACTTGACGGAGTTCCTTGTAATCAAAAGTGAATAGGTGTATGTACCTTCGAAAGAGCTGGAGGTAGGATTCCTTCTCACTCTCCATCACATCATCACCAATCTTTATTTGTTGGAGATGATCATCAACTTCTTCTTCAGATAATTTTATGGGGTCATGAGTTGGTGTGACTGGAAGGATATCCATGATTGAAACATCCACCTCACTTTCTTCATCTTCAGTGTCCACTTCACTGGTACTAGAGTAATCAAAGGATGTCCAATCATCAGTTTCATCACTTGAATCCATAGGTTCTGCTTTATGATGTCGAGGGATCATGTTTATCTTCACCCTCTCTCTACCACATCCAAGTGTCATGAAACCTTCATTCCAGTAGTTTCTTTCATGAACTCTCCTTAGCCATGGTCTTTCCAGCAACATTGGGTACGCAACAGTACCATTTTTCATCACCTAAAATTCTACCACACATACAACACCCATAACAGATATTGCCACATTTGAAACTACACCTTCTGGTTTAGTTTTTCCTTTATTTAATGACCTTAACATAAGTGTTGAAGGGCGATCAATTTTTAAAACCCAAACATATTCATTACAGACTCAGTCATTACATTAACTGCAGCACCTCCATCAACTAAGACATCATGAATTGAAATACCATTACATAATACCTCAACTTGTGGAGCATAGGGATCTGTCTCTGCCTCCAAAACAGAGACCTTAACCTCCTTCCTTCTTCGAGCATTGAGTCCACCTCGCAACTCCCCGCCTCTTCTCAGAAGACATAGCCAAGAGTTGACCATATGTAATATTTGCAGGCCTTTTAGACAGATCTTCCAAGATGGAGTATGGTCCTTGCCCCTGTGAAATCAGAAAATCCTACACACCCAACTTTCTTCTCCTATGTTTCTTACTAGTTTCTTCTTTCATCTTCTTAGGATCATTTCCATCTTGATTATCTTTTTCTTTCTTTCTTTTTGTTACAAACACATCTACTTCATTATTTCTGCTCTTATCTACTACATCAAAAGAATTCACAGGTGCTTTTCCTTTATCATTATCTCCTTGAACCAGATGTAGAAGCTCTATCTGGACAATTATACTTATAAGGACCCTTTTTATAACAACCATAACAAACAACTTCAGAAATATTTCTTTTTGGACCTCTATCTCCTCCCTGAGAACAAAATTCCTTTCCTTGAAGAAGATTAATAGTTAACTAACCCATCTTTTTGAGCAGATCTTCATACTCAGTAGATGTACTAGGAGAAATATTTTTGCTCACCAAGAGTGGTTGTGGATTCTGGACCAAAGGTGCTGGTGTAGGCTCTACTTTAGCAACAATTTCTTTGGGCTCCTCTTCCATGCTTTCTTCTTGCCTTCTTGTAATCTCATTTGCTTGTTCAATGGTAGCTGGGCGGTCATACTTCACTCGTTGTCTGATCTCTGGCTTCATCCCAAGAATGAAGTGCTTACAGAGGAGATTATCCACGCCATTCATCAACCCATCCGCTAGTCCTTCCTTCCGGATCTGGGCATCGAGCTTCCTCCTTAGCTCTAGAACACGAGCATGATAATCCCTGATCTTCTCCTTCTCTCCTTGGGATAGCTTTGTGATCTCGATCATGAGATCTGCATATTTCTGTTGTTCACCAAATTCTTCAAGAAAACTTTCAGTTAATAAATCCCATGAATTTTTCACATTATCACCTAGTGTTTCAAACCACCTAAGTGCTGAACCATCCAAAAAGGTAGGAAAAAATTCAGTCCATTGTTCCCTTCTTATGAGGCCATTACAAATACAAGATCGTTTAAACTCTTGAATGAAAGAAGAAGCATCTTCATTAGATTGAGTTGAAAAAAGAGGAATCTTTCCCATTTTCAAAAGTAACCACCGTGAAATGCCAACCCACAAGTACAATCAACAAGACTTATGTGCACAAATAATTGGAATTACTATAGAAATGACCACGGTAAACTATGGTAAAACTTGACTTACTACAGTAAAAACTGATTTTACTGTGGTAAACACTATTCACGGTAAAAAGTGAAGTTACTGCGATAAATACTATTCACGGTAAAAAGTGACTTTACTGTGATAAATACTATTCACAGCAAAAATGACTTTATCATGGTAACTACTATTCACGGTAAAAATGACTTTACCATGGTAACTACTATGCACAGTAAAAACAAGGTTACCCTCCAATTGATTTTTGCCTAAGTGGGAATATCTCTCCAGAAAATCCACCAATGAGGAATGGTCCCGGCAACGGAACCAAAATGTCATCACCAATCAGGCACTATGAAAATTCTTCACCGGGAACTCCTTGTGCTATGATTATTTACTAATGCACAGCCTTTAGTTTGGTGGATGTAATCTGGAAACAAAACAACAATTGAACACAAGAATACCATTGACTATGATAAGACGGAATGATGACAAATCTAAAATATCAAAGTAAATTATAATATTAACACGAAATTGTTACAATCTCACCCATGAGGTACTTCAACAAGACTATGGGAGAAACTTTACAATTACACCTCTTGATGGCTTCTTCAATACACCTTTAACTGATGGCTTCCTATGCACACTTCCTACAATATTTCTCACTACTTCTTTCTATGCTAAATGAGGGGGGTGGCCTCTTTATTTATAGAACTACCAGGCTTATCCATCCTATCTCTAAGATAGAATAAGAAATCCACTCTGACGAATCATATTCCATACCTTAACTCTTATCTGTACATGTAAGCTTATCTCTTAAGATAACATAAACCTTATCATTTTACATGGGTTTAACATTTTTAGACTTTTTACAAATAAAATACACAAAATATTTATGACCTCACTCCTTGTCCTTATTACCAATATAATATTCTAATTCCTAATCATGTAGACCCTACTTCTCTAATTACCCAAACTTTGACATTTTAACATTACCGGACCACTTATGACAAATATTTACTTTTTACAACATTCCTATTGTACTTTGACTGTTACCGTACTCCACATTATTGGCGACACTGTACTGATGGCACCGTTATCTTCTATCAGACGCTACTACTAATTATACTTAACAACATCCTATTCCTAATACATACATTAATGAAATAAAAATTATGGAGGAAAATTTTAGTGTCGACAGATCCCAAAGTAAAGCCTTTTTTTTAAGAGGTTTCAGGAATAATAAAGTTATGATACCCATCCTATTTTTTTCAAAAGGTCATTTCAAGTCAATTTAATAATTATAGGTGTGGAAAAAGACCTCCGTAATCCCACATTATGCCTCTGTCTTCTTTTTCCACAAGGTAAAGGACACATGTCAAGCCTAGGTCGTGACACACTCTTTTGCACCAAGCATCCAAATCGTTTGGGATGCGTGGGACTAAAATGTGTTCCCATCACCCATGTAGCCCCTTGGACCATGATATTACCACCTTTGATCCCAAATATCCTAGTTTAGCCCTTATGCACCATTTTCCTAGCCCCCTCACCCTTCCGCCTCAAAAAATCACCTCTTGCCATATGGACCAATGGGAGAGTGGCATATATTTTTTGTAAAAACCATCCCAAATGTTTGGGATGTTTGAGAAAAAATAATTTCCCATGCCGAAGTTGAATAAAAAATAAGTTTTGGGTTTTAATTATTGCATCCAATGTTGCTTCCTCATGTACGCAAAAACCCTTCACTATCGGAAATCTTTAATTTTATCCATTTCTAATCCTCCCATCACTTAAAAAATTTATTTCACATCCTTTCTTATTCCTCAATTTCTAATATATCACCACAAATGTTTCTTATACAATAGAAACCATTTCTGTTCACTGTCAGAATAACTTTGTAGCCACAATGGTGAAATGATCATATCTCACAATCCAGAGCATAGATTGAGGTGAATTTTTTTGTAAAAATCCTAATTTTCAAAGGCCATGAAGATGAAATTCAAATAATATTGAATGATTACCTATATTTATAACTATTACAAAACCTCCATTTTTTTTCCTTTCTCTCATTCATCATATTTCCCATCAATTTGAAAAGTGGATGAAGTTAAAATTGAGAGTACATAGTCCAAAAGAAAAACCTATCCCAAAGGAATTGATTTCATTACAATCAGAGGTTGAAAAATAATCTGTCAAAAAACTTGATAAATTTATTAGGGGCTACCATGGTAGCTTTTATCCAAAATTCACCCCCCCCCCCCGAGGTAATTTTGATAACATGCATCAGATTCTTGAGTCTCGAGCAAGTACATTGATTCAATTCCTAAAATCATGTTTTGGGGGCCCCTTTGGCTTCTCTCTAACTCTCCCATCCAAGAAAAAATCCCAATGAGTTAGAAAAAATTGAAAAAATACAAAAAATGAAGTCACAGGATTATTTTTAAACATTGTGGGTCTGAAGGCTACGGGTCATACCAGTGCGGATCTTACCAAGGTTCATCGTACCAAGTTCGGGACTGAAATACAAAGAAATCAGAAAAGTCGATACTTTTGTCTCAGGAGGTCCACGGGATAGTTGGGATGTTAGGACGTGTGAAACATGAAAAACCAAAATGGCCATAGGTAGTGAAAATTAGAAAGTTTTGTTTTGCGCAGTTTGGGACAACCAGGACAAAAGTACATGCGGGACGCAAATCAGCCGATTTGCTGCAAGTCGGTCTATTGCAGGACGCGTGGAATGCGAAAAGGAAAAAAGGATGCAAAAGGGGGAAAGGAATTCTAAATCAGCCAATGTGGAAGAATGTGTCTGGGACAGCTGGGACACGTGGACCCTATTTTGCCGCAATAGCCGCAACTCAAAGGAAAAGTCAACGTTTGACTCCCAAAACTTCAAACGGCCATAAATTTTGACTCCGAGCTCTGATTTTCACAAAATTGGACTTTCTGGAATGAGCATGACATCCTCTACCTCAATATTTTAATGAGGGTACATATATTTAAATAAAATAAACATATTTGGCTCCAGTCAGTTAATGCTCATTCCCGTCAAATGACAGAAAACACCTGGCAGATCCAAAATAGCTGCCCGCACTCAGTAGGCCATAAATTTTGCATTTTTGAACAAAATCACACAAAATTGGTACCATTGGAATTTTGGCTCTAATTCTGATGCATAAAAATCAAGAAATTTCAAATTTTATGAGAAATAGATGGGTATTTTTCATAAAAAATTTCTGGGTTCATGACAATGTTTTATTTGGTAGTTGGGAGTGCAATTAAGAGGCATGGTCATCATTCCTTCTCTGTTGCAGCACCTGGGACAATATGGGGAGCCTTTTGCAAGTAACATACAATCATTTCACTCCATTTAATGCCTCTTACAAGTGGTTGAAGGATAGATTTCGGGATTTCCATTTTCCCTTCTCTCTCTCTTCTCATTTTTCTATAAATTGGAGTGTTGGGCTCATTGTAAAAAAGGAGGTTTTTTGTAGCAAAGATCTGTCAAAATTTCTTTGTGAAGCCAGTGTGCTACAGGCCCTTATATTGGACTCCTTGAATGGTGATCTAGGCCCTTATCTTGTAATAGATTGAACTGTGCATATCATGAAGCAATAAAATACAAGTTTGTGGATGCATCTTCCCTTGCTGTGTTTTCTTGCATTCTTATTGCCCTTCCAATATTTATTACAAGAATATTGTGTCTATTTTTATGTTCTTGTAGGGATCCATTATCATTGTGTATGTTTGAAATGTTGTTGTGAATGCATTTTTCTAGATTGTGAAGAACTGTCATCACCCCTTCTAGTGCGCACATTGCTTCTGTATCTCACACATTGGAAGAATACTCTCACACCCCCTCCTTTTCTGTTGTATCACCACTTTAGTTTAGGATTTGATTTTCATACATTCTCTCTCCTTGGTCCCTTGGAAAGTTAGACTAGAATAATTAGCTTTTCCTACATTGGATTAGATTGTGGCAGGTAGTTTAGGAGCAAGAACCAAATTTCTCTAGAGGTCCATCTCAAGTAGCAAGTCCCACAACTTGGAGATAGTACCCATGTTATCCAATCACACCATGAGCTCAAGTATATGCACTTGTGTAAACATAAGGGTGTTGTGATTCGGTGATAACAATAGCTCCAGGCCTAAAGCTATCATCAGGTAGAAATTTTATTTTTGTTACTGAGCTTTCTAATGAGTTAAACACAATGAAATTTAAAGCACAATATCATCATGATGAGCCAAATCTAGAAATGTCATCCCCATCGAAAATCATTTTTTTTTTAGAAACTTACTAAATATATCATATTCTATGCTCCCCCACTTTTCAAAAATAGTAATTCCACCTAATTGAATGTTTTATCAGTCACGACAATCAAGAAAGATGTAAAATAGAAAGTAAGGCAAAAAATGACAATTTTCGTAAAATAACAGGTACCCAAAAAGCACCTTGCTAAAAATAGAAATGTGTTAAAATATATAAATTCCTTAGAAATTAAAGAATATGGAAGGTGTCAGGAGGTTCAAAATATGAAATTACTTCCAAATAGGTGATATGTCTCAAAATAGAAGCTCCTCAGCCTCAGGGTCTAAAAATAGAAAGTTTCAGTTTTAAGTACAGAAAGTTGTAGATGGCCCCATTTTCACTCATCATTTTGTTCTTAGGAATCTCCATGAGAGGGTAAGATGAACTCATGTATTAAAGAAAGGAATATGAGCTTCACAAGTGTCCTCGAAGCATCATCATGAGTTCAATTGTGTTTAGAAGTAGAGCGGAACATCGTAGGGCACAACCTGTGGATCCATATTCATCACTCAGGGATTTGGGTGATTTGAAATAAATTGTTCAGGGTAAGCCCAATGATGGAAGTAAAATCATCAATCAAGAATCAAGGAGGATCACCATGTACATTGTTTGTATTCATCCCAAGCTCATGTTGAGAGGTCTTGAAACAGTGTTTATAAACACTCATTTCGTGGTCCAGGATGTTTATGCATCATGTAAAAGGAAGTAGCTTGTGATCATAATCAGTGGGGGAAAATTGTTCACAGTGAAATTCATTAGAATTTCACATCAATGTATCAGTGTTGCATAGGTCATTAGAAGACAAGATCGTCATCTACAACTTCTTCAAGGTGGGTCTTCATCAATCCTTGGGAGCATTTTTTGTTTCCCTTCCTCTCTCATTATTTACCCTCTTTCTTCAATCCCCTTTATAATTCTTTGTTGGGAATAGTCATTACACTTCATCTCATTCACTCAATTGACTATATTAAGTAAGATTGTAAAATTCTCACTTCCTAGGAAGGTAAAAATTCACAATTTGAATGAGATAATAAAGATTCATGTGGGGGGTAGGAAAAGAGTCAATTCACATTGCTATAAATTGGGATAAGGATGTTGAAAGTTAGAAATTATCGGTAGAAATTTTGAATCATGTTAACTTGATTGAAGCTTTGTACTCATCACTACACATGAAATGAAAATTTATTTTTTTCCATTTTCCCTTTCTCATGTTTCCTCTATTCCCTCTTATATGCACTTTGTAAGCATGTTGATTAAAGAGATATTTGTATCTTCAATGAATGGGCCTCAAAGAACTATGTTTTTAGGTGGGTTTTATTTTTATCACTCATAGCTTCATTTTTACTTTCTTCTATATTGAATGTTGAACTACTTTGGCTACTGGGTGTGAAATTTGCAATTGGCCTACTCACGGTAGTAACTTTCCTTTCCTAATTTCTATCCTTTTCCCGCATCGCTAATATTTTCTCCCTTGCACCCCTTATAAGAACTTTTTCACATCTTCATTAGAGTGTTCCTATGTGATCCCCATCCTTTTTGGGTAGCTCACAGTAGTATATAGGATTAGATTATTTTTCATTTAATAATGGGAGCTACACCATTTAATGCAGAGGGGCGTAGTGCCATGAATGTTTGCGGAAGACCTAATTTTTTCAATTAAAATTTTTTATTGCTGATATTTTTTGGCGGATCTATTGAGGAGAAATTTTCTTGAGTGTACCCCAAAAATGATCTCTGCCTAAAAATAAAATAAAATTATATATAAAATAAATTATATTTCAAAGAAGAATCATTTTTAATGCAGCCTTGTCAACAAATGAATCGATGTTACATTCATTCCCCACAACGTAAATGATGAAATTTCAAGACTTGAGTAAAGTGCTAATGAGTGACAGTGAGGAATAAGAAGAAGAGAACTGTCGAGAAATGTAAATTTTGTATCAACCATCTTTCTAGAGCATCTCTCGTAAATCCAAGAAAGTTGAAATAAATAAGGTTCATACCATCTCAACAATAGCCAGAAATAGACTTTCTAGAATGTAGAAAATGATTTTTTTAAAATATCTCATTATCAAGTCATCATGGTTACAATTCAAGAAAATTATTGTTAAAGGAAATAAAATGGAATTGTTGTTACCGATGATCATGAATCCAAGAGATGGATGACAAATATCTTAAGAGATATGAAAGACCATATGAAGGACATGATGCTACAGAATCCACTAAAGGGAAATTTTTTAATGTTACACATCTCACTAACAATATGAGAACATTGTCCTTCATATTCCTCCCTATAGATAATTTTATTACATATGGTGATGAAGGAATAAATATTTTGAGAATACAATTTGTGTAAAAAATTTTGAGTGCAACAAAAGGAAATTCCCATGCTGATGCATATCATGGCATTTTGAAATATGCATTAACATTACAAATAAGATATGACCATATTGAGGCACCTATTGAAGTGAAGGAAGAAGAGGAGATATTTCCTATGGAGGAGGATCCTGTTGAATATATGCATTGTTTCACCAGTTTCTTTTTGGATTTGAACGAAACAGATAAGGTGATGGGCCAAGGAGGAATACATATTGTGATGGTTTTTTTAAAGGTTGTGTGCCCATTTTGACTTCTTGATCAAATTTTAACTACGAGATCTCCCTTTTCACTAGGAGGAACTACCTAAAATATAAAACAAAATTGCAAAAGAGAGTTAAACAATAAATGTCAGTGGGTTGCCTAGCGTGTGCTAGATCTAGGAAGTGTGGTACTTCCTAGGTTGTAGTCAACCCACATTTTCATACAAATTAATGTAAGAAATGTCGTAAATAAATAATTTCCTACTGTATTTGATATGGTTTAGGTATCTCATCCAAATACAATAATCAAATCTAATATAACATGCTATGTTATAATTAGATCTGGAAGTAGGGTAGGTAGTCAAGGTGTTGGAACAGGTCAGGGTCAGATTCTGGGTAGCTTGGGTTTCTTGGATGTAGGTTTTTAAGTTTTTGTTATTGGCAGGATTACCAAATATAGAGACTGGTGTCGGTGAGGTATGACTGATGATGGTTAAGAGGGAACCGATGATAGTTAAGGTAGGATGGTAGAAATTCAATAAACGGGGTTTTGAGAACCTTTTTAAGTAAGGCGGTGAAATTGAGGAAAATGGGTGGGTTTGCAATGGCGCTAGGGGTAGTCAGAGGTATTCAAGAATCAAGTATATTTGATTACATTATTTTAAGTGATAGAATGGGTGGATTCATAGGAAGGTAATAAGGGTGGGAAGAAAAATGCAAATAGATGTTGATAAACAGAGATGAATAAACTTTTTCATTTGAATAAGTATGAAATGATACAGGTTAGAGATCCACTTACTGGTGTTTACAGATTTTATGGTTGGATGATGGTGATGGTTGATCTATGGAATGGTTCTCAGTGTCGCAGTAGTGCTTCCCGTAATGCTATAATGAATGCAAATACCTTTGGATCTATCTTCGTGCTGGATATGGATGTCTGGATGTGTGAAAGGGCTTTGGGTTTTTCTTGCATGTAGATCTTCTTTGTTCCAAAACTCGAGAATTTGGCCAACCTCTCAAAAAAGGTTACAATAATTAATATATGATAATCGATGATGGTTTAGGGTGATTGGCATCATTTTATGGTTTACTGTCGTCGATTAAGGCGGGAAATCCTAGGTTTACTAAAAATGACAAATCTTGGAAATTTCTTGACCATATCTATCTATTCTCACAGATAAAAACGTGATTTTGTGCTTAGATAACTGGGAATGTGGTTAGACGATGAATAGGCATTTCATTTTATGGTTGAACTAAGTCTTAGGTAATAAAGGTAGATAGGACTAAGTCTTATATAGTTATGGTGAGTGAATATTGAGTCCTAGTAAAAGGGAAACATGTTAAGAATAGGTTTATGATGAGGTGTCTAGGTGAGGTGGTGTGGTGAGGTGTCTAGGTTTGGTGGAAATTACTTTTAATTAAGGTAATTAAATAATGAATGAAGTGAGGATGAGTATTACTTTAATTATAAATATTTAAACTAATATTAATGTGGGGTAAAAGGGTCATGGTTAGGTGAATATGTTTAATTTGGCTATTAAAAAAGGGACCAAGAGGAGTGTGACTCAATTTTGGTGTCTTCATTTTTCCCCTTTTTGTTGCATAGCTTGTATTGGTAAACGACCTTGATAAAAAAATAGGAAGTGATTTCCCCATGTGTGGGTGACAATGATCCCCCTCAAACTAGGAATTGATGAGGAGTAATATGGAATTGGTGAGTGGTTTGATAAATATGTAGCTTGTAAAGATAGGTGGGGAAGGGTATGAGTACTATGGGAAAGGGTGATGGTCAACTCGGGTAATAGGTAATAAGCTAGGGTAAAAATTAGGTCTTGGGTAATGGCAATCAAATGCACCCACACGTATATATTATAACACGGTACAAAGTTGAAGAGATTTCAAACTCTACATCGTCTAAGGTCAATAGGTTTATCCAAACAAGGGTAAAGGGTTCAAGTATCCAGGGTATAGGATGTGGTCTTGAAACACAACGTAGGTCAGGTGCAAGAATTTTTAGTTATGTTCCAGTACACCAAAGATTTTGTTATGATAAAGAACATGACAATAGGCAAGGTATGGTTGTTAGGATAAAACAATATAGGTAACAACATCATAAGGTGTAATGAGTATATAAGATCAATGGTCGCACCAATTAGGCCAGGTCCAAGTAAATAGGTCATGAAACAGGTAAGGCTAAGGTATAGGTAAAATAACAAATCCAGAGATGCAATAAAGGAAATGTAGCAATAGTGTGGGCTCGTAGGTATGGTTCCATAGGTGTCTGGAATGATAAAAGGTGTGTGATCACTTATGGTTATAGGCTAAAGAAAGATTAGCAAGGACAAATAGTTGTAAGTGTTGACTGAATCAAGCTATAGGGTGATCGACATCAGTTGCCTAGGGCACAAATATGACTAATGTCGGTCAGGTCGGGTTGGGTTTAAAAAAAAAATTCCATATTTTATGGAATCATTGTTGTGTTGTGACTTTGGAGAAAATGACAAATCCATTTGTTTTTTGTACCTTTCTGAGAGATAAGGATAAGGCATCCTACCAGGATGAGGTGGAGATTACGACTTCGTTACAGGAGCTAGTAGATGGCTCCACGAGAGTGGTGTGGTCAATTATGATTGGTTGGAGGTCAGGTGTGGATTGGGCCATGAAAGAGGAAAGAGAGGGCTCACGTGGGCCACCGGTATAGTGCTCGGATGTACCACCATACAAATGACATCGAGATGAGGTAGGATCTCGTCCTATCTACGCATTTAATTTTAAAAACAGGGAATGAGAATTGGGTTGGGTAAAATCGAGTCTAGTAGGGGCTGATTTTGAATTTGGGGTTAATATTGAGTTAATGAGAGAAGGATGATGTCCCATGTAGGGAAAATAAGGGTGGGGATGATTTTAGTTAGCTTTGGGTAGGGATGGGTAGCTAGTTAGGGTATTTTATCAATGTCTTTTTAGGAAATGGTGGGAGGTTTTGGGTTTTGGAAACATGACAGGAACCGACGTCGGTCAAGGGTGGCCAATGTCAGTCAAACATAGCTGCAATCATTCAAATAGTAGGTGACCAATATCAGTCATGATGGACCGATGCTAGTCATCAGTGACCAATACCAGTCAGCATTTGAGAAAAAAAATAGATAAAGAACGGGTTATGGTGGGAGGGAAATATAGTCAATGACGTATAAAGGAAAGTGTGGTGAGAAATAGGTAGGGTAAAAGGTATATATGATATGAGTTGAGGGTGTGAAAGTGGGATGGGGGAAAGGGGTAGGTCATTAGGGTTGCGGGGAAACAAATAGTAAGAATTTTGGGAATAGGTTAGTCAGGAAAGTGATATGTCAAGTTTGGTCAAGTTTTAATAATGGTGTGATTTTTTTGGGTTCATTCTATGGACCAGTTGTGGATGAGAGATAGAGTACTATCTCTATTACTAGTGGTATGAGGGAGCGTGATAGTAGAGGAGTGGCATCATGTTACAAATGTTGACCTTACGGGGGTCAGATGATACAAGAACATAGTTCACACTTATCGACAGATGGGATTCAAAGACCAACAGATTTCATTTATCGACCGGTGAGATCACAATCACCTTAGAGGACAAGTATAGGATATTATAGTTATCGATAGTGGGGATGCACGTTTATTCTATTTCTTTAGAGGCATCAGAGGATCTTATGTATTAAGTGTTTAGAGAGGGGGCGGTAGAGATGAGGTTCCATAACATGATCTTGAGCTATGGAGACATGTATGTGGCCCATCCTAAGGAGATGAGGTTAGTGGTCCTGATCAAGAAGGTAATGTGTTATTTTACACTGCAAGATGTGGAGTTTGGGAGATTCCCACAGGCACTGATGGGGATTCTGCATGACATGATAGAGGATAAGACCCGTTTTCCTTGGGAACCAACATACTTGGTGTAGTTATCTAGGGAGTTATGGGCCTATGAGTGGTTGCAGAGGTTCAGTTTGTGTTGCACCTTTCTTCTCTATTATTAGGCATATGAGCACATCATATGTGTGGGTTTAGTTGGTATGCCCTAGCTGGATGTATTTGATTTGTGATTGGTTCAAGTTTGGTATAGAAATTGGGAGATTGTTGTTTGAGAGTGCAGGGCTTCCAGGGTGACTCACGATGTGGCATATTATAGGCAGGTGTTGGAGGGATTATCTAGGGTTGACATCATTTGGATGTATGTCGACACTAAAATTTTCCTCCATAATTTCTATTTCATTAATGTATGTATTAGGAATAGGATGTTGTTAAGTGTAATTAGTAGTAGCGTCCGATAGAAGATAACGGTGCCGTAAGTACGGTGCCGCCAATAATGTGGAGTACGGTAACAGTCAAAGTACAATAGGAATGTTGTAAAAAGTAAATATTTGTTGTAAGTGGTCCGGTAATGTTAAAAGGTCAAAGTTTGGGTAATTAGAGAAGTAGGGTCTACATGATTAGGAATTAGAAATATTATATTGGTAATAAAGACAAGGAGTGAGGTCATAAATATTTTAAAAAGTCTAAAAATGTGGAACCCATGTAAAATGATAAGGTTTATCTTATCTTAACAGGTAAGCCTACATGTACAGATAAGAGTTAAGGTATGGAATATGATTCGTCAGAGTGGATTTCTTATCCTATCTTAGAGATAAGATGGATAAGCCTGGAAGTTCTATAAATAGAGAGGCTACCCCCCTCATTTAGCATAGAAAGAAGTAGTGAGAAATATTGTAGGAAGTGTGCAAAGGAAGCCATCAGTTAAAGGTGTGTTGAAGAAGCCATCGAGAGGTGTAATTGTAAAGTTTCTCCCATAGTCTTGTTGAAGTACCTCATGGGTGAGATTGTAACAATTTCATGTTAATATTATAATTTACTTTGATATTTCAGATTTGTCATCATTCCATCTTATCATAGTCGATGGTATTCTTATGTTCAGTTGTTTTTTTGTTTCCAGATTACGTCCACCAAACTAAAGGCTGTGCATTAGTAAATAATCATAGCACGAGGAGTTCCCGGTGAAGAATTATCATAGTGTCGGATTGGTGATGACAGGTCGTATGTTGAATTCCCTTCATACAGGAGGATGGCAGTGGAGTTGGATGAGTTACATCTACTGAAGCTAATAGAGGGGCACCTTACTTATGAGAATGAGATGATACCTATTGACAGGGTCAAGCAGTAGTTTTTTCTACCCCAGGATGTGCCACCATTGTTCCCTTATTACAGGAAGGATGATGTGGAGAGGCCTATGCCTCTACCATACCCGACAGTGTTGACCAAGTAGGAAGAGCAGGTAGTGGACCATCGGTTTGATGACTTCAGGGTTACAGATAGATATAGGTAGTGTTGGGTAGTCCAGCTATGAGCACCACCACCTAGGCCAAGGAATCCAAACTTGGCTACCCTTACAACTCAGAGGAATACTTTGTGGGGGTAGGTTACCACCTTACAGGCCAAGATTATAGGTTTATAGGGGTAGTTGACAAGGTCTGAGGCATAGGTGGCCACATTACAGGGACAGGTGGCTACATTTCAGGAATAGGTGGTGGCTTTACATGCCCAAATTACCAAGGGACATGCACCTACACAATGTAGAGATGGAGACGGGGGATAGGTAGCCACCCTATAGGAACATGTAGAAGGATTACAAGGTAAGTTGGTCATTACACAGGTTGATATTGTGGCCCAATAGGTCCAGGTCATAGCATAGGCACCGACACAATCTCAGGGATAGGGTCCCATTGTATAGACAGCAGCAAGATATGGCCATTATACAGGTACATGTTCTGAGACCAATGGCACCACCATAAATAGTACTGATGGCCAGGTTTAGGGATGGCCTGAATGAGGCCAGATACTGCCAAGATCATTTGACTACTATCAGGATAGACGTCCCTTCCTATGTGGGGTATAGGGTACAATAGACCTCAAGTGAGAGGACTAGGTCTCACACACATAGTGCAGAGAGTGTAGGGGACCAACGAGCCCATAGACAGGGTCAGGGAGAGGCTACCAGATCATATAGGTTGTACCTAGATGTAGGCCAGGAAAAGGTGATGGATAGACCCATAGAGCGTGGAGAGAGGATGGCAGGGAATCAGGCTAGAGGAGAGGAGAAGGAGTTATATGAGACCGAAATAGATATCAGGTGGGGTGACAATTAGGTACCATATGTGTTCAAGATATAGATTTTTTATATTTTTATTTATATCATCTTGCATGCCAAAGATAGCGAGGATGTACATTAGAGACACGTGTATTGATTTTTATTATTTGAACATATCTATAAACACACAAGTTTTGATGATTTATATATAGATGGTGATATTCAAGGTATCATGTTGTGCTTATGTTGTAAAATTTTCCATTGTTATACACATACGAGTGAAAATCATGTGGATTACGCATGATAGAGTCAGGTCGGTTTAGGCATGATGGAATCAGGTCGATTTAGGCATGTTGGAGTTAGGTCGGTTTAGGCATGATGGAATCAGGTCGATTTAGGCATGTTGGAGTTAGGTCGGTTTAGGCATGATGGAGTCAAGTCAGTTTAGGCATGATGGATTCAGGACAATTTAGGCATGATGGAGTCAGGTCAATTTAGGCATGATGGAGTTAGGTCAATTTAGGCATGATGGAGTTAGGTCATTTTAGGCATGATGGAGTCAGGTCATTTAGGCATGGTGGAGTCAGGTTGGTTTAGGCATGGTGGAGTTAGGTTGGTTTAGGCATGATGGAGTCAGGTCAGTTAGGCATGATGGAGTCAGGTTAGTTAGTCGTGTTGGAGTTAGGTTGGTTTAGGCATGGTGGATTCTTATTTTTAATTTTGATTTAATGTTCAAGTTATCATTAACATGGGAGACAAATGGTGATATATATGCATGTTATGGTTTAAATTTCCAAATATTTCCTATGGTGGAAATATAAAAAATTATAAATGAATGATTTGATGATGTGGTAAAAATGTTTATTAATTGGTCCTTGTTTGGTTTAATTTCTAATTGTTGATATAAAATGGAAACTAAGGTATAATGTTAACAGGAAAGTGAAGGGGAAATTAGTTAGGGTAAAGGGTGCCCAAGATAACCTTCAAAGGCCCCATGCCCTCAAAGTGCTACCTACATAGCCCCAGTGAAAAAGGGGCCTTAGGCTGATGTAGTTCTCCCATAAGCTAGGGAAGAATATGATGAGGTAGAGGAATGGGTTGGTAGGTTTTAGGTATGATGGAGTCTAGATCATAGGCATGGTTGAGTTGAGTTTATAGGCATGGTTAATTCTTAGGTGATAGTTAAAATCTTGTAAAATGTAGGTGTCGATGGTCAAGTAATGTATAGGATAATCAATAAGTAATGAGGAAGGTAATTGATAAGAGTTGGTAAAAGAGCCACTTGATTCATAAGAACCTTAACGAGTCTATCATATTAAAGACTAGCTTATGAACATGAGACCCTAAAATGCATTGCATAATGGACTATTATATGGGTGAATAAAGTCACATGATCACGTAATGTCATAGTTGTGGCAAGTCCCTTGAGTAGAGAGAAAAGTAGGGTGAAAAGCAAATGAGGTGAAATTGGGTGGGTTAGCGTAACTTAGTGCACGATGGTATGTTTACAAGGTAAGAAATCCATGCTCAATAATAGGTAATTCCATGAAAAAATGTTATCATTTTTTTCTTTTTATTTTTTGATAGTCTGATCGATGCAGGAAGTCTATATGGGATGATTATATTATTTCTGTGAGGTCTTTGTGAAGTTGATCAGTGCGGGAAGATTCTAAAAATTTTATTATATTTTTAAAATGACTTCATATAGTTGTCCTTTGAGGGAGAAATTTATTTATAGAGGCGAGATAAGAGATGATCTTTTGGAGGGAATCATTTTTTTCTAGAAGTTTCACTCAAGGAGTTGAATCCCATTTTTTTTATGTTTAAGTCATGGACAAGGCTATAGAGGAAGATAAGGTTCTTGTTTAGAAGACAAAACAATAGCATACAGAGGTTAACTATGAAAGAGATGGTTTCAAGTGATGAACGATCATGTGATTCCATCTTGAAAAATATGAAAAGTATCCATGAGAATCATGCTATGAGTAGAGCTGAGATACTCATATTGAAGATAAGGCTAAAAGGTGACGGTTAATCATGTGATTTTTGTTTAGTCATTAATCCTCAAAATAGGTAACATGGAAGGTGAACAATGCTCAAGGGACAAGCAGTAAATAGAAAGAAGGTGATATAGGACTTGATTTCAACAATAAAATTATTGAAGATGCAAGGCATTGAAGGGTTCATGTTCAGGTTTACCTTCGAGTGAAGACAAATGATAAGCACCTGATCCATAGGCATGAGTCACGATATAGGGTGCAAGCCAATTAGGAGCAAATTTTCCTTGTTTGTTTTTCTCTTCTTTATTTACATGTGTATTTTCCTTCACGATGAGGTCGCCGACATGGAAGGTTCGGTCATGGACACATTTCTTATAGGAAAACTTAATAAATTTTTGGTATATTTGGAGATGGTCAAGAGCATTGAGATGACATTCATCTAACAACGCATGTTTTTCTAAAAGGTCCTGGAAAAAGTCTTCATCTTTGATCATGTCTTGTAATGAGATGTGGAGAGATGGAATATATACTTCGAGAGGTAAGACAACCTCGGTACCATAGAATAGAGAAAATGGTGTGGCAGAATTCGAAGTGTGAATACTAGTACGATAAGCCCATAAGGCGAAAGGAATGTGCTATGCTAATCCTTCCTAGTATCATCAACTACTTTTACAGGGTTTTTTTTCAAGGTTTTATTAGTTGATTCTTCTTGGCCATTTGTTTCTGGGAAGTAAGGTGAACAAAAATTTATTTTAATGTCAAAAGCATCACAAAGCTTTTGTAGGGTTTTTTTTTAATTGCTTTCCATTATCAGTGACGAGACAATGAGGGAAACCAAAGAGAAAAAATGATCTGATCATCGATGAATTCACATATTTTCTCGTCTTTTGTAGAAATGAGGGGAATGGATTCTACCAATTTAGTGTAATACTCAGTATCAGTTATAATCCATTGATGATGTTGTGAAGAATGAGGATTGATCTCTTCGATAAAATCCAAACTCCATTGAGAGAAAGGCCAAACGTATCATGTGACCTGTAAGGCATGACGAGGTGGGTGATGAAGATTAGCATGTTGCTGGCATTTCACACAATATTTGACATAGTAAAAATAATAATAATTTAGGGTTGGCCAGTAATAACCAAGGTGAAGAATGTGTTTAGTGATAGCTAACCCACTAAAGTGGCCTCCAAAAACTCTTTGGTGAACTTCCTTGATGGTGTAGGGAATTTCAGAACTTGTAAGGCATCATAATAGAATAGCGTCAAAGCCACGCTTATAAAGGAGACCATCAATGATGACATAGTGAGATACACTTTTAAGAAAGGAATGTTGTCAACTACGAGTGTCATTAGGAGGTAGAATGGAAAGGGAAAGGTAGTCTATAAACTACTTATACCAAAGGTCATGTGGGTCACGTGCAAAAGTTCTGATGGAGTGGACCTCACGAGGTAAATAATAGGGTGATTGTAACCTTTGTATTGTGACTAATATTTTGGAATCAGTAGGTGAAGAAGGTATCTGAGAAGCCATACAAACCATGGTATCTACAAAATTTTTAGTGGAACATGGAGTGGTTTGAAGTTCATAATGGTCAAAGGTAGTCAAAATTATGTCTACATGATTCTTATACTTTGAAGTATTTCATTATGACACTGGTATATAACATTTACTTGGTTTACAACCAGATAGAAATCTCAAAAGATATTGATTAACATAACATCTAAGCCATAAGCATCTTGGAGACCTAATACGAGTGCTTCATATTTGGTGATATTGTATTTACAACAAAAATCTAGTTTGAAAGATAAACGCATGGGTTCACTACCAAGGGGAATGAGGATAACTCCAATAATACCCCCATGCTGACATTTGGAACTGTCAAAGAAGAGGGTCATTTGGTAAGTGGTATCATCTAATGAGAGCATAGTTATGGATTCATCTAGAAAATTGAATTTAGAGGAATGATTTCTGGAGATTAGTGCATCTGCGAGATAGTTAGCGATGGTTTGGCCTTTAATGGATTTTTTATGAATGAATTCGAGGTCGAGGTCTGCGAGAAGCATGAGCCAATGCACAACACACTGATTTTGGTAGGGTGTGGCGTACAAGTAATGTAAGGGGTCATTATTGGTGATGACAAAGGTTTTGTGGTTGAGTAGGTAGTGACAAAGCTTTGTGGCGACAAGAACTAAGGATCAGCAGAGTTTTTTTGTATGAGTGTATCTAGTTTCATATTCCAAAAGAGTATGAATTATATAATCAACCACATTCTCTCAGTGTTTCTCATCATGATGAGTGAGCATGACACACAGGGAATGATCAGTAGTAGAAATATATAGATAAAATGGTTGGTCATTGATCTGTAAACTCTTCAACTTTGGAATTATCTGTAGAATCACAAATTAAACGTTGTTGTTCTACTTTCAATTAGAAAATTCCAAAGATAGCTAGTGAATGAATTTTACTTATGCTTAGAATCCACAATTGAAGGAAAGGAAAGAATATAAACTCATAAACACCAAAATGTTTTATTCTGGAAACCACTAGATGAGGAAAAACCTATTGGGAAGGAATATTTCTCTTTCTTCCCAGTTTTATTGGCCAATTCAAAATAATAAGTATGAAAATTACAATAAGTATAAAAGAGAATTAGATAATATCTCACACTTCCTCCCAATTACTTCCTTTCTTTGTCTCAACACTCCTTTCTTCTCCAAACACAATTCTAGCACTAAGAACTTCTTTCTCACTTACTTTCTTTCTTCCATGATCCTATTCTATTATACAAACATGTATTTATAGACTTTATCATGTCCTCTCATGCACTAAAGAATGGGAAAGGTCATGGACGAGAAGAGACATGGATAACCTTTCAAATTCTATGGCTCTTCCTTTCAAATTTTTGTTTTATGTCTGAAAGAGTCAAGACCACCTCCCAATGTAGACCTATGGTCTTAGGACCACCACCCTGGTCAGGAGGCAATTCTTTAACCGTGGCTCTGCATAGAGAGGAAGTTCTATAACTGTCAGTCTGTATACAGCGGTTGTCCTGTTATTATAAAGACATAACCTTCGTGTATTATTTTTCCTTCTTTGTGATGACTGATCTGTTAAAGAAGAATCATTTTGGATCCCTATGGATCACACCTCCCCTACTTAGGAGGATTTTGGTCCCACAAAATCTTATTGGGGAAGTAGATGAGGAAATAATTCCCTCACTTTCTCCTTTGAGTACCATCGGGCTTGCCTTGGTGTCTTCCCTTTCATTCCAATCTACTAAGACTCTTGCGGACCTCTCCTAGTCTCTCTAATCTTCTTCTACAACACTACATTATCCTCTGATTCACCTCATGATTTGAAGATGCAATACTAAATGAAAGGTAGAAAATGTATTCCTTCATCTTCATCTACAATGGATGGGTCATATAGGTGCAAGTTTTCATAGTATACTATAGAGTACATCCTCATAAATGATGGTAAATAAAGATGAAAGGAATTTTCTCCAACCTTATCCAATATGGTGAAGGTCCCATATCATAGTGGCTTGAGCTTCTGTGATGGACCTTGTACTCTCTCTTTTCTCAAGTAAAGCCAAACTCTATCTCTAACATGAAGCTTATGATCCCTGTTATGTTGATCGTGCCTAACTTTTTACTTGGCTTGATATTTCTCGAGTTTTTCTTTGACTTTGAGATGGATTTGTATGATCCTCTCAATGAATTTGATTACTCTAGTCACCTCCATATCTCGTGTCTCCTCTCCATCCTTCTTCCCAACTGCTATGTCCAGCGTACTTATAGGTAGATATCCCAAGCATACTTTAAATTGTGACTTCATGGTGGATGTGTGTACTTCTCAGTTATATGAATGTTGAATGTAGGCTAAGGAATCATCCCAAGTCCTTGGATTAACTATACCAAAGTACTATTCACTACCTTTGTTTGTCCATCTGTCTGTGGATGAAAAGTTCTGCTCCTTTGTAACCTAGTATCCATCTTTTCCCACAAAGTAGTCCAAAACTTCCCCAAGAACCTTGAATCCCTTTCAGAAACAATAGACTTTGGAAAACCAAAATGCACCCATACATTAGCAGAGAAAATATTTGTTTCCTCATGTTTGTTTACTATCCTTTTACATGCCATAAGAATACACATCTTACTGAATCTATCAACAACAACATAGAGATAGCCATGGCCATGTTTAGACATAGGTAATCCTTCTACAAAATCCATAGAAATATCATCCCACGGATGAGTAGGTACTGTAAAAGGCATATGAAAAGCCTCCTTCCTAGTCTTAGGCTTGCTAGGAAAATAAATGTACATCCACGTATAGATTTTGATACTTATTTTTACATATTCGGCCAATACACATACCTTTGCAAGTTGGCTAGGGTCTTACCAACACCGAAATGTCCCACTACTTTTGAGGTATGTGCTTCCCTCATCAATAGAAGTATTTATTCTTTAGGCACACAAAGTTTCCCCATCGGTAGAGCAACCCTTCCATGAGATAACAGTCTTCAATCCCCATTTTTTCAGCACCTTAGGACTGCAACTTTTGAAATGTTACCCCAAAGTCTTTGTCATGGGCATATGCTTCTCTGCAAGCTTCCTTCGTGAAGGGCTCAATCTGAGAGATAGTGGCCAAACAGGAAAACTTTTCCTATGTGGGTGGCCTAGACAACATGTCTACCACCAAATTTATACTACCATTCTTGAATTTAATCACCAGATGGAACTGTTGAAGAAACCCCATCCATTTGTAGTGCCTCACTTGTTGCAATTTAGACTATGCTTACAAATACTGGAGAGGTTTGTGGTCAATGTGCACAATATTTTCTTTACCCAACAAATAATGTTTCCATTTTTTAATTACCTGAACTAGTGCATACATTTCTTTATCATATATTGAATATCCTTTAACTATTGAAGTGAAGGTTTCAGAATGATAACATATGGATTTACCTCCTTGAAGTAATATTGTGCCCATGGTGTAATCATTGACATCTGTCTCTACTTTAAAAGGATACTCCAAACTAGGAAGAGCAAGTATTGAAGCATGACTAATCTTGTATTTCAATAACTCAAAGGATTCATCTTGTTCCTTACCCTAGTTGAAACCCTTACTCTTTGTGGCCACTGTGTGTAGAGGTGTTGCAATTGCCGAGAAACCAAGAATGAATTTCTGCATGTACTGTATTGCTCCCAAAAAACTTCAAGTCTCTGTGGGTCCTGTTGGTGTTGGCCAAATTTTTATGGCTTCCACCTTCTTTCGATCCACTTGTAACTCTCCTTCTCTAACCATGTGCCCAAGATAGACAAGTGACTATTTGGAAAATTCACATTTCTTCATATTACAAAGTAGTTGTTTCTCCCTAAGAACTTGTAAGACTTGCTACAAATGCCTTAGATGTTCTTCCCATGTGCACTAAAAATCAGGATATCATCTAGATATACAATGAGACATGAATTTATGAAATCCCATAATACATCATTCATCAATCTCATAAATGTAGTGGGTGTATTGCATAATCCAAAAGGAAGTACTAAACATTCATACAAACCCTATTTTGTTTTGAAGGTAGTCTTCCATATATCCTCCTTCATCCTAACTTGGTGGTATCCTAACTTGAGATCCAACTTTGTGAAAAATTTGGCATGCTGAAGCTAGTCCAATAGATCATCTATACGGGGAAGTGGATATTTGTTCTTTATGGTGATCTTATTCAAAGTCTGGTATTCGATACACATTCTCCAAGGACCATCCTTCTTTAACACCATCAAAAAAGGTGAACCACACGGTGAGGTGATCAGATGTATCACCCCTTGGTCTATTAGTTCATGGAGTTGTTTCTTTATGTCATCACTCTCAAGCACAGATTTCCTATACAACCTGATGTTCGGTAGAGGTGACTCTGGCAATAGCTGAATCTCATGCTCTACTTCCCGTTATGGTGGTAATCCACTAGGAGCCTAAAATAATTCCTGAAAATACTGAATGATACTATCCAAATCTTGTTTTCCCTGGTTACAAATCTCTGAAACTTCTACCCCATCTTGTTTATCCTTTAACAAAATCAAACAAAACTGATTATGATTTGACTGAATAATTCATTTTACTTGGTTAGCGCTTACCATAGTAACCTGTTTCTTATGCTAGTGTGCCTGGATGTTGTATTTGATCCCATCCTTGACCCATCTGTACCAGTTTTCCATTCTCATAAAGATATCATCCCTAATATACAAGTAAGGACTCTCGAATACAACATAAAAAGCATCAACTGGAATAACGTCAACTTCAAACACATCTATATATTGGGAATTCATCCCAAACTTGACCTTACATCTTCTTGTTACCTAAATTTGAACACCCTTTTTCACCCAACCCAAAGGATAAGGGTGTGGATGCTCGTAATTCTCAAGACCAAGCTTGTTTACAACTACCTCATAAATCAAATTAGATTGATAACCGGTATCAACCAAATCATTTACCCTAGTCCTTTTGATCTATATTTTAATCTAGAATAGTTTAATTATCTCCTCTTTGTTGTTCATGTTGGTGGCCGTGTGTCCAATACTTTCATCTACATCAGAGTCTTATTTGATTTCCACCTCCCCTTCTGTTTTTACAACTGTCATGAACTTCTTGGAGTCCTTGGTTTGGTTCTTTGGATGTAACTCCAGATTTAACTTCCAACATGTAGCATCAGTATGACCATTAATATCATAATTCTTGAAAAAATTCTTTAAATCTTTATAAGTATATAAAGTAGTGGTAGCTTGTTTACCTTTCTCTTTCCACTTACTCTTGTTACTTTTTTTGCCCATAATCCTTTTTCTACTGATTTGTTGACTTCTTTACCCTCGTCTCTTCTTCTTCTTGCTTTTTTTCATCATATATGTAGTATGCCTGTACACATGCTTCATTGAGATCCTTGGGCTTTGTGGAGATGAATTTTCTTCAAAGGTGAGTGCGAAGTCCTCCCAAGGACTTGGTCAGAATATCCTTATCCTCCAAATCCATGTTTAGCAACATGGCTTACCTCTGAAACTCTATAGTATATTCCTACACACTTTGAACACTACCTTGTCTAAAATACTACCATTTAATCATTTGGTCAATTTTATGGCCAATACGATAGAAGTTATCTCTAAGTAATTCCTTAAATTCTTGCCAAGACTTCACAATAGGACACTTCTTCTTTTCACAAGTAGTTAGGTGAGTTTCCCACCAAACTAGAGCATGTCCCTCCATTTTGAGACATGCAAAGGTGATCCTTTGTGCCTTAGTGACATTATGGACTCTAAAATAATCTTCTAACTATTTCAACCATTTATCAAGTAACTTTGCATCTACTTGTCCTTCAAAGCTTTTGATTTTGACTTTAGTCTCAACTTTAAAAGGAGTATGTTCATATTTTACCTTTTCTCTTGTGGTAGAAGACTCTTCTTCATCCTCTTCCCCATAATCTTCCTCATGGTGGCTCTTACCTATACCAAACTTTTTGGCTAAGCCTCAAACCACTGAGTGCATGGATTCTTTCTTGATGGAAGTTTTATTCTACTAATCTGAAAGTTCCTCTTGCCTTCTAAACATCCTATCCATCATGGTCTCCAGTATCTCGATTCTACTGACCAAGTTCTCTTCCTCCATTTTTCCCTAAATTCTCTGTTTCCACTTCTTTGTAGAAATCTCCAGATCACAAGGTAAAGCTTCTTTGCCTTTAGATCTTGGCACTTTCATACAATTCAAGAATGAAATACCACAGTCATGGATACTTGTTAGCTCTGATACCAAAATGATCTGTAAACTCTTCAACTTTGGAATTATTCACAAATCACAAATTAATCGTTGTTGTTTACTTTCTATTAGAAAATAACAGAGATAGCTAGTGAATGAATTACTATTGTGCTTAGAATCAACAATTGTAGTAAATTAAAGAATATAAGCTCATAAAACCAACAATTTTATCCTGGAAAACCTCCAATGGAGGAAAAACTAGTTGGGAAGGGAAATTGCTCTTTCTTCCCACTTCTATTGGCCAATTCAAATCAACAAGTATAGAATTTACAATATGTATGAAAGGGAAGTAGATAATTTCTCAACACTTCCTTTCAATTACTTGCCTGTTCTATCTCAACACTCCTTTCTTCTACAAAATACAATTTCCAGCACTAAGATTTCTTGCTCACTTGCTCCCATGCTTTGATGATCTTCTACACTTATACAATCATGTACTTATAACCTTTCTCATGCCCTCATGTGCACTGGAGAATGGGAAAGGTCATGAAGGAGAAGAGAAATGAACATCGTTTCAAATTCAGAGGTTGTTCATTTTTGAATTTTTTGTTCTATCTGTAATGGCCAGGACAATCACCTTGTGCAGACTGGCAGTTATGGGACCGCCACTTTGGCTGATTGGTGGTTCTGTAACCGCCACCCTACACAGGGTGATGGTCATGTTTCTTAAAAGATAGAACCTTTGTTTTATTGTTTTTCTTATCTATGCTGATTGTTTATGATGAAGTAGAGTTATTTTGAATCCCTATGGATTAATAAAGGCTTGTCTATGAGATTCATAAGTTTGGATGAGATCATGTAAAGACATATTTAGAGGAGACTGATGTAATTGTTTCATTATTACATGATGGGTGACCCTATCAGAGATAGGGTATGTAGGTCCACGAATGGTGATTTTTTATGTGGGTGCAAATGGTATAATGGGCACAGGGTTGGTTGATGGGTTAGTTGCTTTTTCCTTTCCTTTGTCTCTCTGAGCGCGGGTAGAAACATGAACCATGTTAATTTGAGGGGAGGTGAATAGAGAGGGTGTTCCATGAAAGGTGTAACAACATGAGGGACAAAATCCAAACAGTGGATAAGAGCATTGTGAAATGAGTAGGTCGCACTAACATTTGGGTGGTGATTTGGCCAACTCTCTAATGCAAACCATGTTGATCTCGAATTTTGGAGTTGGATAAAATTGTTGTGGGGGTGGAGATATTTATCGCTGAATGGCTAAAGGATGATGATTTGGTTGATAGGTGAAGGTAGAAAATGGTCCTCATCAAGAAGGTCATCATCGTTGAATTTTTGTTTAGGAGGACAAAGTTGGAGAAGAATAGTCTTTAGAGCCTTACAATTTTCTACATCATGTTCTGACACACAATGATAGGCACAAATATTGGTTTCATCAAACCCTTTTTGTTTTGGTTTGAGAGGATCGTAAGGTCGAAGCGGTGGTAATGTGATAACAAAAGTCTCCAAGAGATTAGTTAAAAATGTTTGCGTAGGACCCCGCTAATGGATCACAAGGGAAGTGTGTGTGGTTTTGGGTAAATGTGTGGATGATCGTGAGGGAAGAGGCTTTATAGGAGGGGGAATGGGTTGGTCCACTTGTTTGGTAAGTGGTATGGTATTATATTTTACTGACATCTACTTGGGTAAAAGTGGGGTAGAAGAGCTGGTGATGGAAGGTTTTGTTGGTTTGATTACATTATTTTATGGTAGTGGGTTCTTATCTTTGGGTTGCAACTTCTAGAGTATAGGTTACACAAGAGTATGGGACACAAAAGGATGGGAAATTAGATCATGGAACATGATGGGTTACCCCCGGGGGAAACTGAGTTATGGTGGAGGTGGTTAGTAGAGGTTGGGTAGATGGCATGGGTTGAAGTTGTGTAGGAAAGTTTGGGGTTATAGTACCTGATGGAGGTATAAGTTGAAAGAAGTGCACGGGTGAGGGTGAGGGTGTTTTGTTTTTTTGTGAATGAAGTGTAACAAAGGCTTGTGATGGAGTAGTAGGTTGTTTAGATTTTGATTGGCCTTGGGTAGGAGACTATTTGATTAGGGTTGATAGATGGGGCCCTAGGCTGGATGAAAAGGGGGAAGGTCATAAAGGTTTGGTAGGAGATACCGGTGTATGTGGCCTAGAAGGTTGGGTTTTTGTTTTAGGTAGAGGGATAATGTTGGTGTGGGTTTGAGATGGTGTTGCTAAGTCTAATTTGACAGTTGGGTGTGTAAGGCTTGTTGTCAACATGAAACCCAAGGTAGTGATGTGTCTAGCTATAGATGAAGACATAGGTGTTGGTAGGATTTCTAGTTTTAAAATGGTTTTGGTCATGGGTAAAGGTTTGGATGTAGGTAGAGATGATGAAGAAAAATATGTTTCAATAGGCATGGCAAATTATGATCTAGTTGCTAAAAATACCCTTGGGTAGATTGTGGAAGTATCTTCAAGAAGAATTAGTATTTGGGTCGAAAAGGGGAGCTAAAGACGTCTGCACAACATGTAATTATCAATGTAATCCAAGTGATCGACCATCAATGAAAATGGGTGATGCAGCCTAGAATTTACTAGATAACACCCTAGTTGCGATAGCACATCACTCAGCCTAGAAAAATAGCTCACCCGAAGCGTGCAAAGGTACTAGGTCCCTCTTTAGGGTTGTAGTAGGATGTTAGTGTGATGAAGGAAGAAAAATATATTTCTGTAACTAATCCACCATTCTACCATGCATGCTACATTCAAATCTATGAAAGAACAAGCTTAAATAGTAATCATGATTAAATGAATAACATGCACTACTCAATTACACATAGTAATGACACTTAGATTCAAAAAATATCTTCCATCCATTAATAAACATAGAAGCTCCTTAAAATAATCTCAATTTATACCAATGTGAATGGATATGTTACAGTAATTCCGTCGTATATCTCTGTATCACACACACACATCCATCTCTCATACATATATCCTATTATGTGCTTCACATCATACACACACACACACACACACACACACACACACACACACACATATATAGGTAGGGGAATTTCCCTTCACCACTTATCTATTCCATAAATAGGCCACATGCTATTAATAGCCACATGACATTTATAGGCATAGCCACACATACAAGTGTGTTATCTATAGACCTCCTATAGTTAACTGAAGTGAAAATCCTATTCCTAGCTCATCTCCATGAGAAACGCTTCATCCAATCCTCTAAAGATAGATAATGTGTGGTGTGCATGCCTCTGCATCATTGATGTGTTCCACACACCATCTTCTAAAAATAGGTCATAATACTCAAAATCGGCTAAGTCTTGAATGCTAAACTTCCCCTCTGTACACGAGTTCTTCATGTCCCTCCATGCCCTTAATCCTAGCTTTCTCTCCCAGGTGGAATCCTTTTGTGATCTCTAACAAGTATTCTCTTATCAACATTACCCCACACTAATCTCATTGTCATCCCGAAAATGGTTATCTCCAAAAATTGAAGTAAAGAATAGAAGAATGGAAAGAATAAGAATGAAAGAATATAGATAAATAAAGAATTTTTATGAGGCTATGAGGCAGCCTCCTCTGTATTAGTTAGAAGTATCAACTCTTAATACTCCTCCTTTCTTTCGGCCTTTAAGGTCTACCATTCAGTGAGTGCTTGTTCTAATTTTTTTGGAATGTACACAGCAATAGACTCCAACTCATCCCTTGAAATCTCTCCTTTTTCATTTTGTAGAACCAACACAATGTTGGACATTCATGTCATTCTTCCTTATAAAAGATCCATCTTCTGCACAATGAGCTTACCAAGCTCTTCTAGCTGAGTCTTATGTGGATATTATGCTACTGCTAGGGCCTCGTGCTTCTTCTTAACTATTGAAAATCTTTCCACATGGCCCAATGCTTCGTCCTTCATCACTCTCTAGACCTCATTGCTTTCTTCTAGGTTCTTCATGTTGATAAGTGCCTCTTGAGTTGTGCATATATTCAAAGCTTGGTCTACTTTCTTCAATACTTCTTATAGCACTTGTAGTAGCCCTTCATAAGATGAAATATTTCACATCACTAATGTTTTCTCTCATTCTACCTCTTGCTATGACTTCCTTGGCACTGTTATGTGCAGAGGTTCATCTTCAAGCACCAGGTCCACCAAATTTCCTATATAATGTATCATTGAGGGAAACATCTGTGGTACCTTGGTCTCAGTGTGGCCTTACTTTGATGAAATTGTCCCTAATATCCTTTGCGATGCTGATAAATACTTTATTCTTCTTCTATGCGAAGTACCTCTCTTATGTTATACACAATATATTAGCATCCTTTGTCTTTAGCTCCTCACATAGTGCTATGATTGTTGCATCTTTGTCCATGTTCCTTAAAGAAACTTCTATAGAAACCTTCACCAATGCATTGTTGACTTGATCATTCGACATGACAGTAGGCTCTACCATCATATGTCTAGATTGTGGTGCCTTCTTCATCCATCTCGAAATGCATGACTCTTCGCATACATAAAATTCATGCTCATCCATGTGGGTGTGCATTTACCATGATAGTTTCTTTTGAGTGTGCACAGTTGCCATATCCTCATCCTTTAGCTCTCAGCAAAATAAATCCTTCTGTGATATCGTGCTCTAGAACCGGGAGTTGAGAACTTTACTTGTGTCCTTTGCATACCCCATGTCTAGTGAAATATTCTCTCCACTCATCCTCTTTAATCTCGGAACCTTGGGAACTGTAGCTTCAAGGTTAGGAGCCTTTCCTGTTACTTCTTGAGCAGTCGCATGCGTGGATCCGGAGGTTTCCTTTTATTTTTCTTCTCTGTCCTTCATATATTCATCTCTTTTTTCTTCCTCATTCTGGGGCTTGTATTCTTACTCATGTGGGGTAGGAGATGCACGCTTGCTATCTTCTGATTCCTCCACTTCTTTATCCAACTTCAACTTTCTTCTCTTCTTTGGTTCAGCGGTCTCCTTGTCTGGAGAGAGACGACGTGATTTCCATACCATTTGTGGGTTTCCACTTTGAATCCTTGTGCATCTGAACACTTTCTTAAATATATGATTCCCCTACTTAACCTTCATATCTTACTCTTCATCATGTCCTTGAGGTGGAGTGGCTGGGTGTCGTGATGCTTCTCTATCATATGGTTGCTTTCATCTACACTCCAAGCCTTCACTATCTTCACTCTCCTCTTCTTCACCCTCTTCTTCAACAACTTCTATGGGCCTTTGCACCAGTATGTTTTCTATTGTGTGTTTACCCTTTGGCGGCCTTGGGAGTGAAATTTTATTCTCTATATACTTATTATTCTCCATCTTGGGCTTCAGCTAAAGATACACCAATGCTGCCCCTACATATCCTACAACAAGACTTATTGGCTTAATATTCAACACCTCTAAAATGATCCTCTCAGTGTAGGAGCTTCTTACAGGATACGCATGCTTCTTCCTCAATTTATAGTAGTCACAATCTACCTTATCTGCATTGAATACCAGTCGGCGCATGTCTATGAATCTATGAATGGATGCTTGGAAATACCTTACTGTGAATGCGTAAGGCAATTTACACCAAGGGCTCTAGAATCCATCTCTCATTAGGAAGCATGTGATGATGAAATGTTGATATACAACAAACTAGACTTTTTTCCCTACTACCGATGGTAGGTCCTTAGAGATGCGCCACTCTTCTCTAAATGCCATGTGGATCCTGTTATACCATTTCTCCTCCCTTTTCTTAACGTCATCTTTCATGGAACCTTTACATAGGTACTTGCTGAAACTTTTCGCCACTGACTTATTATCCATGGGGTATTCCCATACCTTTTCCTTCGTCCCGTCTGGTACTCCAATTTCCATGAATACTAGTGATAGTAAAACAGCCCCAAAGCTGATCTTCTCTCCTGTGCATGCTTCCTCAACTATTTTTTCTGCAATGTAGCCTGCAATATTGTAGATTTCTCCTTCTGACATCCTACACGCAATGTGTAACCACATATTATTTACCTGTGACCACCACTCTTGATCATTCAACTTTGTATCAAGGTGTGTTGTTTCTTGTATAATTAGATAGTTATTCAATTTTTCTATATCCATACAGCACAGACCCTTCAAGTACCCTCACTCTTGTCTGGTCTTTAATATCATGGATTTATCTATGAGATCATTCTTTATATCCTCTCTTGTGGCCTTCAAACTTGTAACTAATGAGATAAGTGTAGATTAGATTCTAAGTCTACATCCTACAAAGTAGAAGAAGTCCCTGTGCACTTTGTTCATGAGCTACCGATACAAGGGCTCATAACTCCCAAAATATAGAAGCTCATAACATTGATAGACCACAATTCTCTTCGGAAGCTTCTCACCTTTATCATCATAAATCGGCATGTAATCCACCGTATAATTATTCATCCTCGTAGTGAGCAATAAATCATGCTACTTCTTGTTCTCTGCAGACATGTGATTGTATTCACTCACTTTGCTCTTTCTGATAGATGAATCCCATTCCTGGATGATGATGAATCCTTCTAGATATTACATTTCAGAAAAATCACTTTCGGGTGCCATCTCTTCTTCCTCAATGACAACCTTTTTCTTTCCTTTTGCTCCTGCTGTAGATGCCTTCTTGGGTGCCATTTTTACCTTACAAATGTCTCCTCTTTAACTCTAAAACTTTTGAATAAAACCCTATCTCCATTCAATTGTGCCATAGGTGGAAACTTTGTGCCCTAACTCGTCTCTGTCACCTAGCTTCACTCAAACCCTTCAAAACCAAGGACACAAGCTTCTTCTATGCAAAGATCTCTTCGTTACAAATTGTTACACACCTCTCGCACCTTAAAATGATCACTCGGCTCTTTGTACTTGGATTTTTTCAAATAATCTTACTTGAAATGGTAAAAATGAATTTGCATCCCATCCTTATATAGATTTTTCAAATTTTGATGAATTTATTGCTCCTTTACCTGCTAAATATCCCCTCATTCATTAACCAAATTTGTTCATTCTGCGTGGTACATATTTGTTCCCTAGCTATAACCTTCTAGCACTCCTTCCTACCCTCTAGTCACATAATTCTCCTCAGCATGTGCTCTTTTCCTGAGTAATTCATTTCTATGCCTTATCTTGGTAGTTATCATGACCTCCGCTTACCTCACGTTATACTTTCCTTTCATTCATCTCCATCCTTGGTCACTTTTGAAAAGAAATCTTCTTTTGACTTAAATCAAACCCATATCAGCTTATTCCTTTCACCTTTTAATTCTCATAGTCTTTTACTTGGAAAACTATAACCACCTCACACTAAAGGAATGTGCATCCCTCTACACATAAACATGCTTCATATAGTAATTATCTTCATGCGCACAAGTGCACTTATTACACAAGAACAAAAACTAATTTGAAAAATCATAATGAAAATGAAGGAAATACATAATGCAAACGTATTCTAAATGGAAATACTACCTTATTACAAACACCAAGAAGACTTATTTATAGTAGGGCTTCAGCCTACTCCCATTAAAGTAACTAGGTAGCCATGTTCCATCAAGTTCTTCTAACTGGAAACCACCTGAATCAAGTGTATAAGTGATGCCATACGGCCCCAACAAATGGACTTTGAGCTTGCCTGGATGGCGCAAGAACTTAGATTCATAAATAAGTACCATTTATCCAATCTCAAACTTCTATCTCTTATGTTTCTATCATGCCATGCCTTCTACCTGGCCTTTTCCTACTTCTGACTCCATCGTGTTATGGCTCGTCACTCGTTAAGTTGAATCATCTTCTCAATACACTCTTCTAAATCCTTCTCATCAGCTAGACCTCAACACGCACAATTCCCAAAGAAGGTAACATAAATTCTATAGGGAGAACATCTTCTACCTCAAACACCAACTGAAATGGTGTGGCTTTGTTCAATCTCTTATAACTTGTTCTATATTCCCAAAGAACAAATCACACTTTTTCATCACCAATTTTTTTCAAAGTTTGGCTCAAAATCTTGTTAAAAGTCTCAGCAGTCCCATTATCCTGAGGATGGTAGGGTGTAGTTTTATGTTGTGCAACCATAAACTCATCTAATAGGATCCTGATTGTCTCATTCAAAAAATGTGTACCCCTATCACTTGTCAAGCTTAAAACACATCCATATATTGTAAGAAAATTCTCCCATAGAAACCAAGTTGTTGTAGTTATTGTACAGTCCTTTGTAGGTGTCGCTTCTGCCCACCGTGTGAGATAATCTATGCAAGTAATGATATAGCATGACCGAGTCCTACGAGCGACTGGAAAAATAGGTCCTAAAAAGTCAATGGCCCATTTCTCAAATGGTTCAGCACTAGTAATTGGTCTCAAAGGCATCTCATCTCTTTGCCCTGGTTTTCTTAGGAACTGACAATGATCACACTTCTTACAATATTCTTTGCAATCTTTATATAATGTCTCCCACCATAATCTAGCAAGTAGGATCTTCCGGAAAGTCGCATCACCTACATAATAGCCTCTTGCAATACCACCATCGACCTCTTCCATAATATCCTTGTTCTCATTCTCTAATACACAACATCATAATACTTCATCTCTTCCTAACTTGTAGAGGTCACCACTTATTAACATAAATGGTGTCGTGTGTATAGCAAGATGTTTATTTTTTAATGCCTTCATTCCTTCTGGTGCCATACCAGTTTGTAGAAATACAACAATGTCTTCTAATTCCATGGGCAAGTGTTGTAACCTATATAACTATGCATCTAGCATGGTTACTTCAATTGTCTTTGCTTCCTATCCTGAGTTGATTCTAGATAAATGGTCTGGTCCAGAATTGCTTTTCCCTGGCTTCACCACAACTGTGAAGTCAAAATCTTGAAATAGGAGTACCCATCTTCATATGTTCCCTTGCAAGACTAGTTTGTTTACTAAATAATTTAATGCCATGTGATCTGTATAAAGCACAAATGTTGTTGCTAGAAAGTACTATCGACACTTGTGCAATGCATAGATCATTGACAAAGTTTCACACTCTGTAGTTGTATAATTTTATTCAGCAGGAGTTAGCTTCCTACAAGAAAAAAAAAATGGACGATCTATAATACCTTCAACAGGTTGAGCTAACATAGTTCCAATGGCCATGCCAGAGGCATCTGTATGCACATGAAATGGTTTATCCCATGAGGGAAAACACATAATGGGTGTTGTAGTAAGTTTCTCCTTTACTATCTCAAACACACACTACTGTAGTTCTCCCCAATAAAATGTACCTTTCCCCTTCAGTAACTCTTGCAAGGGTGCAGAAACTTTGGCATACGCTTTGATGAATTTTCTATAATATCATGTATGACCTAAAAATCCATGCACCTCACTTTGAATGGTAGGCGCTTCTAGTCCTAGAATGACTGCAACCTAAGCTGGATCAACTAACAAACCTTCCTTTTAGATTATATGTCCTAACATTATTCCAAATGGTGTAGAAAATATGTACTTCTTGATGTTTACAAAGATACTCAATTGTATGCACCGTTCAAAAATTAAGCGCAGATTGTCACAATGATCTTTCAAAATCCCATATATTGTCTAATCATCTAGATAAACCTGTAAAAAGTTGTGAATAAAATATTTGAATGCTTGAAAAACTATACACGAGAATATAACAGGCATGCTTTTCAATCCAAAAGGCATCACAGTATAGGAAAATCTACCCCATTCAGTATTAAATGTAGTCTTTTCCTAATCCTCTTGAGTAATCCTAACCTGATGATACCTAAAAAACCCAGTTGTGAAGGAATATATTTCATGCCCTACAACTCCCTCTAGGATTTTCTCACTTACTTACGTAGGGAATGGATCTGTGATGTATGCAGCATTCAGCTCCCTGTAGTCCACACATATTCCAATTCATCCATCCTTCTTAATACTAATCACCATTTGAATAACCCATTCCGACTCATCAAGGGGCTTGATAATTCCATATTTTAGAATTTTATCAATTTATTCTTTTACCTTTTCACGCAAATTGGGGTTCATTCTATAATTTCACTTCCTAACTAGTCATGCACCATCCTTAAGTTTTATTTTTATTTCCCCAAGTGATTTATGCATGCCTTTAAGTTCATGATAACCTCGAGGGAATAAGTCCTGATAATTCCTGAGTAACTCAATGATATTTGGTACCTCCAAGTCTGACAAGTACTCTTCAATGATGGCCTCCTTAGGCTCATCCTCTGAACCTATATTCACATTATTTTCTTCATGGTTTGTGATAGGCACGTGTATCCTTGTTTGCACTGTCCAAGACCTTGTACACCCCTTATGAATGTTTAATATCCAGGTTCTCAACTTCCTCATCATCTACGATGTAAACCGTATTTCCTTTCTCTTTCTCAAGGCAAGCATGTTTAAGTAGTATGGAGTCCATTTCTTCTTCCTTTTCAAAATGTGTTCCTGAATTTGTCTCACCAAATAATTCATGAATATGCTCCTCTAATTTTTCACTATCTCTCATAGTTAAGCATTTGATAAAGTTTAATGCCTCTTCTATTGGAGGTTGGGAAGAAAATTAGTCAATATCTAGATCATTCCTCTAGTCAAAATTTTCTAGTTTCCAGTCTCTCAATGTAGCTCTGCATATACATACCATGTGCATGCTCATCCTTGTAGCATAGAGTACAATCTATGCACCCAGAGTGAATATAGTAATGCTTCCTGTCCTACTATCTAGAGTCTCTCACACTACTGAATGTGATGCTAAATAGGTTGATCACCATGATAAGTGTAGATATGTATAGGTGCATTGTTCCTTATAAACCTAAACGATAGGGCGATCCCAATCTCTTCCCATTCTATAAGATTATCTCTGTAGACTACCCACCAGCGTGTTGATGTCTTGTGCAAGGTATATACTAACATATCTCTTCTCTTAATTTGATTTGTCCACAATTTTTCCATGGATTTCGAAAATAGAGGATGATCCTTTGCCCCTATATACCAAGGCATTGTGCTACCTATATGTCAAACCAAATGAATTCCATTCTTGCACGCAACCGCGCTTTACACCTTGTGCCATACTAGTTCATATATATTATGAGCCCAATTCTCACAAGCAATACTTATAATATCACTAATAGAATGAGAATCCTCCCACTGTAGGATGCCTTATTTTGATGGCTCATTGACCTCTGGGTCTTGAATAACACATACATAAATTCTATTTAATTTCTTCTCACTTCGAGGCTCTGTCATCACCAATCTGGCACTATGAGAATTCTTCACTGGGAACTCCTCGTGCTATGATTATTTACTAATGCACAGCCTTTAGTTTGGTGGATGTAATCTGGAAACAAAGCAACAAACGTAACACAAGAATACCATCGACTATGATAAGACGGAATGATGACAAATCTGAAATATCAAAGTAAATTATAATATTAACATGAAACTGTTACAATCTCACCCATGAGGTACTTCAAGTGTTATTGACTTCACTTTCCTTTCACCAATACTTTGGGAGAAACTTTACAATTACACCTCTTAATGACTTCTTCAACACACCTTTAACCTGATGGCTTCCTTCACACACTTCCTACAATATTTCTCACTACTTCCTTCTATGCTAAATGAGGGGGGTGGCCTCTCTATTTATAGAACTTCTAGGATTATCCATCTTATCTCTAAGATAGGATAAGAAATCCACTCTGACGAATCATATTCCATACCTTAACTCTTATCTGTACATGTAAGCTTATCTTTTAAGATAAGATAAACCTTATCATTTTACATGGGTTCCACATTTTTAGACTTTTTACAAATAAAATACACAAAATATTTATGACCTCACTCCTTGTCATTATTACCAATATAATATTTCTAATTCCTAATCATGTAGACCCTACTTCTCTAATTACCCAAACTTTGACATTTTAACATTACCGGACAACTTACGACAAATATTTACTTTTTACAACATTCTTATTGTACTTTGACTATTACTGTACTCCACATTATTGGTGGCACCGTACTAACGACGTGCCGTTATCTTCTATCAGACACTACTACTAATTATACTTAACAACATCCTATTCCTAATACATTCATTAATGAAATAGAAATTACGGAGGAAAATTTTAGTGTCGACATCTTCCCCCTTCCTAGCTTCTACTCCGTCCTCAGAGTAGACTATTCTGGTGCTTGGAAAATATTCAAATTGTCGTGGTTGACCCATTTCGTAATGGGGAGTGCCATCTAATTCCTCTAGTCGGTACGTACCATTTTCATGCACAGCTGCTATTTTGTGGGGCCCCATCCATTTTGGAAGAAATTTTCTCTGTCTTCCTTTTTTGTATCTGGAATCATATACTAGAACCAAGTCATTCACATGAAATGGAGACCACCGGATCTTTTGATCAAATTATTCCTTCTGCTTCATTTTCTTCTTATAGCTTGTATCCTTAGCTATTTCCCTCATTTCCTCTAGCAAATGAAGATGTACCAACCTTTCTTTTACTGAATCACTTTCATCCATTCTTTCATTTTCCATTACTCTGACCGTGGGAATATCAAACTCAATAGGAAGAACTGGATCAATGCCATAAGTCAACTGAAATGGGGAGTATCATGTTGCTGACTTTGATGTTTCCCTATATGCCCACAATGTTGCATGAATCCTTTTGTCCCATTTATGTACCTGCAAGGTTGGCTTTTTTTTCTAGAATTTGACACAACACAAAATTTGTTCGTTCCACTTGTCCATTTTGTGCTTGGCTTGTACGTTGTTGCCTTCCTGTGCTTAATAGAAAACTTATTGACTAGGGCTTATACCACCTCATTAATGAAGTGGCTTCCTTGATCTGTTATAATTTCTAATGGACAACCAAATCTGGTGATAATGCGTTCATATATGAACCTTGCCACTTCATCCATGGAAGCCGTTTTCAATGGCCTAGCTTCAACCCACTTGGTTAAATAATCTGTGGCAACTACAATATAGTTATTTTGGTGTGAGGTAGTTGGAAGTGGACCTACAATGTCTATTCCCCACTTTTCAAAGGGACCAAGTGGAAGAATAGGGCTTAATGGAGCTGATGAAGTCTTACTGTTACCATGTGTTTGACAAATATCACATGTCTTACAATAATTATAACAATCTTTAAAAAAAGTGGGCCAGTGATAACCTGCATCCAAGATCCTTCTTGCTGTAAGTTGTCCAGAGAAGTTCCCTCCACATGTACCATCGTGGAATTATTCTAGCAGCTCCTTCCCTTGATCACATCCAAATGCTCTCTTGTATTGTCCATCAGGTCCTATTTGAAATAAGACTCCATGCAGAATAGAATATGAATGACTGGCTTGAGTAATCTTTCTCTTAGTCTTTGCATTGGCACCATCAGGAAACATGAATTCATTCAGATAATTCCAAATATCTATGTATTCACTAGGGATTGTGTCAAGGGATAACAATGCTGCATCGGGGAAATCATCATCATCACAAGATGATCCTAAACCATCATAGGCTCAAGAGAGTGCATCTGCATTGACATGCTTCTTTCTTGGCCTATCTATAATACCAAATTAAAATTCTTGTAGGCAAAATTATCCATCTTGCTATCCTCCCTGATGGGTTAGGCTTATTTACAATATATTTTAGAGCCTGATGATCTGTTACAACTAGAAATTTTTGCCCTAGCAAGTAATTTCTAAACTTCTTTACAGAAAAAATGATAGAGAGAGCCTCTTTTTCAGTTACAGTATAATTTACCTTCGCACTGCTCATTTGTCTGCTCCCAAAGTAAATTGAATGTTCATTCCCATTTTCATCCTTTTGGCTCAAAGTACTTCCTAGTGCTGCATCTGAGGCATCAGTGTACACAATGAATGGCTTGCTCCAATCTCGATTCTTCAAAACAGGTGAAGACACCAGGGCTTCCTTCAGTTGTCCAAAAGCTTCATGCGCCTTATTTCCTGGTTCATAAGTAACATCCTTCTTCAAGAATTAGGTTAGTGGCTGTGCAATCTTTAATAAATTCTTGATGAACCTTCTATAGTAACCCACATGGCCTAAAATGATCTCAACTTACTTCTATTAATAGGAAATGGTAAATCTTTGATTTTTTGAAAATTTATCAGGATCAGTACCAATACCATCTCTGGATACAACATGCCCTAAAAAAACACCTTTAGAACATCCAGAGACACACTTTGTAGGGTTTAGTGAGGCTTGTGCTTCATCTAACCTTTGAAATGTTGTCTTCATCTGGTGCAGGTGGTCCAACTTGCTCCCATAGATGTAAAAATCATCCAGAAATACTCTGATGAAGGTCCCAATGTAGGGTTCGAACACCCTATTCATCAAATGTTGGAATGTTGTTGGAGCATTACACAACCCAAAAGGCATAACTCTATAAGAAAACGTTCCCCAAGGAGTGGTGAACGTGGTCTTCAGCTGATCTTTCTCTGCTATACGAACTTGGTTGTAGCTGCTATATCCATCAGTAAAACTATAGCACTCCTGGCCAGCTACTTCGTCCAAGATTTGATCTGAAAATGGAAGAGGGTAATGATCCTTCTTTGTTTCCTTATTGAGATTCGTGTAATCAACACAAATGTGTAGCTTCCCATTCTTTTTTATTGAGATCACAATGGGAGAAACCCATTCTGAATTCTCCACAGCAAATATGAATCCTGCATTAAGCAACTTATCTATTTCTTCTTTTACAGTCTTGGAAAAATTAGGATTCATTCTATATGGAATTCGCTTTATGGGCTTAGCACCATCTACCAGCTCAATAGAATGTTCTACCTAACTTACTTGACGGAGTTCCTTGTAATCAAAAGTGAATATGTGTATGTACCTTCGAAAGAGCTGCAGGTAGGATTCCTTCTCACTCTCCATCACAGTATCACCAATCTTTATTTGTTAGAGACGATCATCAAATTCTTCTTTAGATAATTTTATGGGGTCATGAGTTGGTGTGACTAGAAGGATATCCATGACTGAAACATCAACCTCACTTTCTTCATCTTCAGTGTCTACTTCACTCGTACTAGAGTAATCATATGATGTCCAATCATCAGTTTCATCAATTGAATCCACAGGTTCTGCCTTATGATGTCGAGGGATCAAGTTTATCTTCACCCTCTCTCTACCACGTCCAAGTGTCATGAAACCTTCATTCCAGTAGTTTCTTGCATGAACTCTCCTTAGTCATGGTCTTCCCAGCAGCATTGGGTACGCAACAGTACCATTTTTCATCACCTGAAAGTCTACCACACATACAACACCCATAACAGATATTGCCACATTTGAAACTACACCTTCTGGTTTAGTTTTTCCCTTATTTAATGACCTTAACATAAGTGTTGAAGGGCGATCAATTTTTAAACCAAACATATTCATTACAGACTCAGTCATTACATTAACTGCAGCACCTCCATCAACTAAGACATCATGAATTGAAATACCATTACATAATACCTCAGCTTGTGGAGCATAGGGATCTGCCTCTTCCTCCAAAACAGGGACCTTAACCTCCTTCCTTCTTCGAGCATTGAGTCCACCTCGCAACTCCCGCCTCTTCTCAGAAGACATAGCCAAGAGTTGACCATATGTAATATTTGCAGGCCTTTTAGACAAATCTTCCAAGATGGAGTATGGTCCTTGCCCCTGTGAAATCAGAAAATCCTGCACACCCAACTTTCTTCTCCTATGTTTCTTACTAGTTTCTTCTTTCATCTTCTTAGGATCATTTCATCTTGATTATCTTTTTCTTTCTTTCTTTTTGTTACAAACACTTCTACTTCATTATTTCTACTCTTATCTACTACATCAAAGGAACTCACAGGTGCTTTTCCTTTATCATTATCTCCTTTACCAAATGTAGAAGCTCTATCTGGACAATTATACTTATAATGACCCTTTTTATAACAACCATAACATACAACTTCAGAAATATTTCTTTTTGGACCTCTATCTCCTCCCTAAGAACTAAATTCTTTTCCTGAAGAAGATTAATAGTTAACTGACCCATCTTTTGAGCAGATCTTCATACTCAGTAGATGTACTAGGAGAAATATTTGTGCTCATCAGGAGTGATTGTGGATTCTGGACCAAAGGTGTTGGTGTAGGCTCTACTTTAACAACAATTTCTTTGGGATCTTCTTCCATGCTTTCTTCTTGCCTTCTTGCAATCTCCTTTGCTTGTTCAATGGTAGCTGGGCGGTCATACTTCACTCGTTGTCTGATCTCTGGCTTCATCCCAAGAATGAAGTGCTTACAGAGGAGATTATCCATGCCATTCATCAACCCATCCGCTAATCCTTCCTTCCAGAATCTGGGCATCGAGCTTCCTCCTTAGCTCTAGAACACGAGCATGATAATCCCTTATCTTCTCCTTCTCTCCTTGGGATAGCTTTGTGATCTCGATCATAGAGATCTGCATATTTCTGTTGTTCACCAAATTCTTCAAGAAAACTTTCAGTTAATAAATCCCATGAATTTTTCACATCATCACCTAGTGTTTCAAACCACCTAAGTGCCGAACCATCCAAAAAGGTAGGAAAAAATTCAGTCCATTGTTCCCTTCTTATGAGACCATTACAAATACAAGATCATTTATACTCTTGAATGAAAGAAAAAGCATCTTCATTAGATTGAGCTGAAAAAATAGGAATCTTTCCCATTTTCAAAAGTAACCACCGTGAAATACCAACCCACAAGTACAATCAATGAGACTTATGTGCACAAATAATTGGAATCACTATACTAGAAAGTGACTTTACACCTTTATACAGTAAAATAGAAATGACCACGGTAAACTATGGTAAAACTTGACTTACTGCGGTAGAACAATTGACTTTACTGTGGTAGACACTATTCACAGTAAAAAGTGAAGTTACTGCGGGTAAATACTATTCACGGTAAAAAGTGACTTTACTGTGGTAAATACTATTCCCAGCAAAAATGACTTTACCATGGTAACTACTATTCATGGCAAAAATGAATTTACCATGGTAACTACTATGCACAGTAAAAACAAGGTTACCCTCCAATTGATTTTTGACTAAGTGGTAATATCTCTCCAGAAAATCCACCAACGAGGAATGGTTCCGGCAACGGAACCAAAATGTCATCACCAATCCGGCACTATGAGAATTCTTCACCAGGAACTCCTCGTGCTATGATTATTTACTAATGCACAACCTTTAGTTTGGTGGATATAATTTGGAAACAAAGCAACAAACGTAACACAAGAATACCATCGACTATGATAAGACGGAATGATGACAAATCTGAAATATTAAAGTAAATTATAATATTAACATGAAATTGTTACAATCTCACCCATGAGGTACTTCAAGTGTTATTGACTTCACTTTCCTTTCACCAAGACTATGGGAGAAACTTTACAATTACACCTCTTAATGACTTCTTCAACACACCTTTAAACTGATGGCTTCCTTCGCACACTTCCTACAGTATTTCTCACTACTTCCTTCTATGCTAAATGAGGGGGGTGGCCTCTCTATTTATAGAACTTCCAGGCTTATCCATCTTATCTCTAAGATAGGATAAGAAATCCACTCTAACGAATCATATTCCATACCTTAACTCTTATCTGTACATGTAAGCATATCTTTTAAGATAAGATAAACCTTATCATTTTACATGGGTTCCACATTTTTAGACTTTTTACAAATAAAATACACAAAATATTTATGACCTCACTCCTTGTCCTTATTACCAATATAATATTTCTAATTCCTAATCATGTAGACCCTACTTCTCTAATTACCCAAACTTTGACATTTTAACATTACCGGACCACTTACGACAAATATTTACTTTTTACAACATTCCTATTGTACTTTGACTATTACCGTACTCCACATTATTGGCAGGACCATACTGACGACACCTTTATCTTCTATCAGATGCTACTAGTAATTATACTTAACAACATCCTATTCCTAATACATACATTAATGAAATAGAAATTACGGATGAAAATTTTAGTGTCGACAGCTCAACATATGGTGTAGACTTCCCATCTATTAGAGGTATCACAACTCTTTCCTCCTTGTTCTCAAATCTGATATACCCCTTATTGAATTTAAATTCAGCATTATTTGAATAACACTAAGGGCATCTCAGCAAGGATGGAAATTTTTCTTCTTCTACAAGTGCTAATACCTCAAAATCCCCAGTGAACTTGGCCCCTTGTATTGTTATAGATACATCCTTCAAAACTCCTATTGGAGTGGCCTTAGTCCAGTTTGCCATAAACAACATAGTAGATGATGGGTTTAATAGAGGAATCCCCATTTGTACCCATGCATCTAATGTAATCACATTTTCTTCCGCACTTGTATCAATCAATATGTTTCTCAACATCCATCCATCCATAACAACATTCAAATTAATTTCCTTTTCATAGTCAATATTATCAGGGGGAAGATTAGCATTTAGAATCTGCCATTCAGTCTTAATACTTATGGGTGAAGTGTTCCCATTTAACCAACTTCCTAATAGTGGAATGATGTTCTCCTAGCGCAACATTTTGCATACTTCTCTCAGATCATCGATATCAGATTAGACTATCTCTGATGCTTTCTTCTAGTCCTTTAAGTATTGTATTTCACCCTAAATATTCCTTAGCACTTCCATGGTATCCTGATAAACCTCCTTCTGATGAGCCAGAATTGGGTACCTAGCATGCAAAACTTCCTCCTTGGTGATCGTAGGCTTCTGGTACGAAGCCTCTCTTGTGCGTGTCGCTTCAGCATGTGTGGTAATATTTACAGTCAATGCCTCAAGTCCTGGTGATATCTTGGGCATCCACTAATTTTTCTCCATGGATCCTAACCATCCCTATGCCTTTGTTCTCATGCTTATGTTGTTTACTGAGATGCTCATATAAGTCTGGGCACTCCTCATAGCTATGATTCTTTCCGCAAAAATAACATCTAACATTCTAGGGACATTCACGCCTATAATGATCAGGGGATCTATATGTATATCACGTTCCTTGAGGAAACTCAATTCTTCTTCCATCATGACCTGGTCCTCCATATCCACCACGACATCCTTCAAAGTGTCCCTTATTCTTGTCATAGTGTGTTTCATTATGATCACAATCTTGGTGCTCATTCTTACCCTTAGAATTATCTATTACACTTGTTTGTCATACCCCAATGTCTATAGCATCCTAGATCTGACCAATCAATTGACAATCCTCAGTATCAAGGATCGTGGACCTACAAATTTTACAAAATATAGATACATTCTTCCTTATCATGCGATGTAACAAAGGACAATTACTAGCATCATGATTCAAATTCAATATCTCACATTCCAACAGTAATGAACATACTATTCTATGAGGACAACTATCCTTGGTGTGACCTTTTACTTCACAATTTATACACCAAATTCCTGAGTGCGTTTCATGGGCTGAATTTTCTGATAGCTTCTCTAATTATTTGGCCATATCTACAATCTGTGACTCTAAGAATGGACTAACTCCAATGTCAATACTCCCAACTGCCTCAACATGTAAAGATACTTCCATTGCTTCACGTGGATTAGTGTATGTCTTATGTGATAGTGCTCTTCTGAATGGTGTAATCAATCCCCCAACAAACCATTTTGCATGCTAGATGGCATGAACACTTCTCTTAGATCATCAATATCATTTCGGAATGTCTCTGATGATTTCTTTTACTCCTTTAAGTATTGTATCTCACCCTGAAGATTCCTTATCACTTCCATAGTATCCTGGTAAAATTCCTTCTGATGAGTGGGATCTAGGTACCTTGCATGCAAAACCTCCTCCTTGGTGATCGTAGGCTTCTGGTGCAATACCTCTCTTACATGTGTTGCTTCAGATCATGTAGTAATATTCATAGTTAATGCCTCAGGTCCTTGTGTTATCTTGGGCATCAACTGATCTTCTACCATGTGATGGATTCTAACCATCTTGGTGCCTTTGTTCTCCTGCTTATGTTGTTAACTGAGATGCTTATATAAGTCCCAACACTCCTCATAGCTATGATTCTTTCCACAAAAATAACATGTAACATTCTAGGGACATTCATGCCTATAATGATTAGGGGATCCACATGTATAGAAAATTCCTTGAGGAAACTTCCTTCTTCCTCCACCATGGCCTCATCATTCATATAAACCTCAATATCAACATCCCCTTCCATGACCTCCTTCAAAACACCCCTCATTCCTATCATAGTGTGTTTGATTATGATCCCAATCTTGGTGCTCATTCTTACCCTTAGGATTATCTATTATACTTGTCTGTTGTACCCCAATGTCTATAACATCCTAGATTTGACCAATCAATCGATAATCTTCAGTATCATGGGTCGTGGAGAGATTTTTTTTATAAAATCTAGATAAATTCTTCCTTATCACACACTGTAACAAAGAACATTGACTAGCATCATGATTAAAATGAAAAATCTCATAGTCCAGAAGTAATGATCGTATTGTTGTATGAGGAAAACTATCCTTGGTGTGACCTTATACTTTACAATCTATACACCAAATTCCAGAGTGCATTTCATGAGCTGAATTTTCTGATAGCTTCTCTAACAACTTAGCCATAGCTACAATCTATGCCTCTAAAAATGGACTAATTCTAGTGTTAATGCTCCCAACTACCTCATCACACAAATATGCTTCTATTGTTTAATGCGGATCGGTGTATGTCTTATGTGATAGTGATCTTCTGAATGGTGTAATCAATCCTCCAACAAACCATTGTGCATGTTGGCTTACATGAATATCATAAGATAGCTTAGATAGAAGTGTCTTAAAATAGGCATCATACTCTCGTACACTCTCAGTAGTTCCTTACTTGATATCCTTGAGCACAATTATACTCTTCTTCTCAAACTTAGGGACATGGAACTCTTTCAAGAAAGAATCCTTCAATTGCTGGATAATCCATGCAAGTTTGATGAGGGTCAAACTTCCTGTACTAGCTCTGTGCACATCCCTATAATGTAGTAGCAAATTGAATTTCCTTACTCTCAGCAAATGTGATCCCTTTATCTCGCCACAATATTTCACACATATGCACATGTTTGGAAACATCCTCTATGCCTATATACTCTAGAATATAAAGATAAATTTCCATATAAATGTTCTATGGTTGTCACGGGCCTTGACCACCTTATCCAGAACCTCTTGTGTTTCCTCTGCCTTTAGAACCACTAGATCCACCAGAACTAGAACCACCTATACCACTTGATCCTCCACCTGTTGCTCGAATAGGACCTGTAGATGTACTCCCATGTGCTCTAACAGTAGTACTATACTGAACCCCTATAATCTGTGAGGTAGTTCCACTTCTAGTGGTGAATCCGAAATTCTATGCACTCACGTTCTATGCATATGATGTGCCTAAGAATTTTCCTCCAAATATCATTAATTCATCTGTCCTACCATTGATGTACTTGCTCCCTAACTTACTCCTACTATCTTACTTCCCAAGTTAGCTTGTTGGTTACTTGTCACACTAGATACTAGAAAACCAAGCGCAAGGGCTAGGTCACTAGGTGGATTACTATGCACACTCATAGCCCAAGTAATCTCTGATGGCACACTTCTTTGTGAGGTCAAGGGGGATCTTTGTCATGTTTTCCAAGATGGGGGAGTTTGTGATGCTCTGGCTCCATGTCTTCTACATGAACTTTAAATCCTTCATGAGCCATCTCTCTCCGCAATGCCATACTTTCTACAATGGAACATTTCTTCTCTATCTTTCTCTCATGTACCTCATTATAATTAAGCCGCCTCTCCTCTCTCCACCTCTCTACCACTAGGTCTCCCATCTTTAACAAAATTTGTTCCTTCCCTCAGGGGTGGTGAAGTTTAGTTAGCCATCAGTTTACTCTCCAGATTCAAATTTACCATCAAGATCTTGATCGTCAGTTGAATACCTTGGAAATATACTACTCTTGGATAAAGTAAAAATTGGAATTTAGCTACGTCCAGGAAAGAATACGTCAAAATTGAATATTCCAGAATATAACTATTTAGAACACCATGAAACCGTGTATCCACAGTGTGAGTCCAGATCAAATTAGCATCATAAAGGGCCTGAAATTCTTCCTATGTTGAGACAAGTGTGTGATACCTCCAATTCTTCTAAGATGCATAAGCAGTAAGCCACTCATATAGTTCTACTAAAAATATTGTAGAAAATCTCTCGTATAGGTTGTCATATAGATTTTGTTCTATCCAAGTGTGTTCATTAAAATTAGATCCACTTTTGAACTTCCATGCATATTCTCCCTCCATATTGTGTATCCATTCCTCAATACTTGCTAGAGTTAACCGGTATGTATTCATCGTGAACCATCTTGAAAAAAACTAAAAAAGAGGTCCCGGCAATGAAACCAATGATGCAACCTAGAATTTACCAGATAACACCCTTGTCACACTCGTGCATCACTTAGCCTAGACTAAGCACTCACTCAAAGTGTGAAAAGGTATCATGTCCCTCTTTAGGGTTATTATAACATGATGTTATTGTGATGAAGGAAGAAACATATATATCCATAACTAATCCACTATTCTACCATGCATGTTATAGTCATATCTATGAAAGAGCAATCTTAAATAGTAATCATGATTGAATCAATAACATGTACTACTCAATTACACACAGTAATGACACTTAGATTCAGCCAATATCTTCCATCCATTAATAAACACAGAAGCTCCTTACAATAATGTCAATTTATACCAATGCGCATGGATTTGTTACAATAATTCCATTTTATATCTCTCTATCACACACACATCCATATCTCATATATATCTCCTATTATGTGCTTCACATCATATATATAAAGGGTGGGGAATTTCCCTTCACCAATTATCTATTCCAGAAATAGGCCACATGCTATTACTAGCCACATGCCATTTACAGGAATAACCACACATGCAAGTGTGCTATCTATACACCTTCTACAGTTAATTGAAGTGACAATCATATTCCTAGCTCATCTCCATGAAAAACTTGATTTTATCCTCTAAATATAGACAATTTGTCGTGTGCACATCTCTACATCGTTGGTGTGTTCCACATGTCATCTTCAAAAAATAGGTCATCATTCTCAAAATCAGCTAATTCTTGAATTTTTAACTTTCCCTCCACACATGGGTTCTTCCTGTCCCTCTGTGCCCTTGATCCTAGATTTCTCTCTCGGATGGACTCCTCGTGTGATCTCTAACAAGTATTCTTTAATCAACAAAGGGACTACTGAAGAAGAGGATGGATTTGGTTTGGTGGTGATCCCTGTAAAGTATGTCTACGAGATAGAGAATTATCTAACCTAAGACTCTCTAGGTATAAGAGTCCAGATCATGTCAATGGGGTTCTCAGATGTTGAGGGGGAACTTCCCCCAATAGGTAGTGGCATGTCTGATGACTCTCTCATGGGTAGAAGAGATAATAGGTGGGGTAATGTAGAATTATCCCTTAGTGGAGGATAAAATGGAAGGGAGAACTTAAAGTGTTAAGTGTTTGGTAGGTTGTGAGGTGGACGGTGAAATGGCATCAGTAGAAGGTGTGGGTTCTTACATGGGTGAAAGAAGAGATGAAGGGGTCTCCTCTATGGGTGAAGGAACAAAATGGGTATGCTCCTTTGTGGGTAGAGGGGCTGTCATCACCAATCCGGCACTATGATAATTCTTCACCGGGAACTCCTCGTGCTATGATTATTTACTAATGCACAGCCTTTAGTTTGGTGGATGTAATCTGCAAACAAAACAACAACCGAACACAAGAATACCATTGACTATGATAAGACAGAATGACGACAAATCTGAAATATCAAAATAAATTATAATATTAACATGAAACTGTTACAATCTCACCCATGAGATACTTCAACAAGACTATGGGAGAAACTTTACAATTACACCTCTTGATGGCTTCTTCAACACACCTTTAACTGATGGCTTCCTTCGCACACTTCCTACAATATTTCTCACTACTTCTTTCTATGCTAAATGAGGGGGGTGGCCTCTCTATTTATAGAACTTCCAGGCTTATCCATCCTATCTCTAAGATAGGATAAGAAATCCACTCTGACGAATCATATTCCATACCTTAACTCTTATCTGTACATGTAAGCTTATCTGTTAAGATAAGATAAACCTTATCATTTTACATGGGTTCCACATTTTTAGACTTTTTACAAATAAAATACACAAAATATTTATGACCTCACTCCTTGTCCTTATTACCAATATAATATTTCTAATTCCTAATCATGTAGACCCTACTTCTCTAATTACCCAAACTTTGACATTTTAACATTACCGGACCACTTACGACAAATATTTACTTTTTACAACATTCCTATTGTACTTTGACTGTTACCGTACTCCACATTATTGGCGGCACCGTACCGACGGCGCCGTTATCTTCTATCGGACGCTACTACTAATTACACTTAACAACATCCTATTCCTAATACATACATTAATGAAATAGAAATTTTGGAGGAAAATTTTAGTGTCGACATCTTCCCCCTTCCTAGCTTCTACTCCGTCCTCGGAGTAGACTATTCTGGTGCTTGGAAAATCTTCAACTTGTCGTGGTTGACCCATTTCGTAATGGGAGTGCCATCCAATTCCTCCAGTCGGTACGTACCATTTTCATGCACAGCTACTATTTTGTAGGGCCCCATCCATTTTGGAAGAAATTTTCTCTGTCTTCTTTTTTTGTATCTGGAATCATATACTAGAACCAAGTCATTCACTTGAAATGGAGACCACCGGATCTTTTGATCAAAGTACTCCTTCTGCTTCATTTTCTTCTTATGGCTTGTATCCTTTGCTATTTCCCTCATTTCCTCTAGCAAATGAAGATGTACCAACCTTTCTTTTACTGAATCACTTTCATCCATCCTTTCATTTTTCATAACTCTCACAGTGGGAATATCAAACTCAATAGGAAGAACTGGATCAATGCCATAGGCCAACTGAAATGGGGAGTATCCTGTTGCTGACTTTGATGTTGCCCTATATGCCCACAATGCTGCATGAATCCTTTTATCCCATTTATGTACCTGCAAGGCTGCATCTTTTGCTAGAATTTGACACAGCACAAAATTTGTTCGTTCCACCTGTCCATTTGTGCTTGGCTTGTATGTTGTTGCCTTCCTGTGCTTGATAGAAAACTTATTGACTAGGGCTTCTACCACCTCATTAATGAAGTGGCTTCCTTGATCTGTTACAATTTCTAATGGACAACCAAATCTGGTGACAATGCGTTCATATATGAACCTTGCCACTTCATCCATGGAAGCTGTTTTCAATGGCCTAGCTTCAACCCACTTGGTTAAATAATCTGTGGCAACTACAATATACTTATTTTGACGTGATGTAGTTGGAAGTGGACCTACAATGTCTATTCCCCATTTTTCAAAGGGACCAAGGGGAAGAATAGGACATAATGGAGCTGATGAAGTCTTACGGTTACCATGTGTTTGACAAATATCACATGTCTTACAATAATTATAACAATCTTTAAAAAGAGTGGGCCAGTGATAACCTGCATCCAAGATCCTTCTTGCTGTAAGTTGTCCAGAGAAGTGCCCTCCACATGTACCATTGTGGAATTCTTCTAGCAGCTCCTTTCCTTGATCACGTCCAACTACCCTCTTGTACTGTCCATCAGGTCCTATTCGAAATAATGCTCCATGCAGAATAGAATATGGACGACTGGCTTGAGTAATCTTTCTCTTAGTCTTTGCATTGGCACCATCAGGAAACTTGAATTCATTAAGATAATTCCAAATATCTATGTATTCACTAGGGATTGTGTCAAGGGAGAACAATGCTGCATCGGGAAAATCATCATCATCACAAGATGATCCTAAACCATCATAGGCTCGAGAGAGTGCATCTGCATTGACATGCTTCTTTCCTGGCCTATCTATAATATCAAATTCAAATTCTTGTAGCAAAATTATCCATCTTGCTATCCTCCCTGATGGGTTAGGCTTATTGACAATATATTTCAGAGCCTGATGATCCGTTACAACTATAAATTTCTGCCCTAGCAAGTAATTTCTAAACTTCTTTACAGCAAAAATGATAGCCAGAGCCTCTTTTTCAGTTACAGTATAGTTTACCTCAGCACTGCTCATTTGTCTGCTCCCAAAGTAAATTGGATGTTCATTCCCATTTTCATCCTTTTGGCTCAAAGTACTACCTAGTGCTGCATCTGAGGCATCAGTGTACACAATGAATGGCTTGCTCCAATCTGGATTCTTCAAAACAGGTGAAGACACCAGGGCTTCCTTCAGTTGTCCAAAAGCTTCATGCGCCTTGTTTCCTGGTTCATAAGCAACATCCTTCTTCAAGAACTGGGTTAGTGGCTGTGCAATCTTTGAGAAATTCTTGATGAACCTTCTATAGTAACCCACATGGCCTAAAAATGATCTCAACTTACTTCTATTCATAGGAAATGGTAAATCTTTGATTTTTGAAACTTTATCAGGATCAGTACCAATACCATCTCTGGATACAACATGCCCTAACAAAACGCCTTTAGAACATCCAAAGACACACTTTGTAGGGTTTAGTGAGGCTTGTGCTTCATCTAACCTTTGAAATGCTGTCTCCATCTGGTGCAGGTGGTCCAACTTGCTCCCATAGATGCAAAAATCATCCAGAAATACTCTGATGAAGGTCCCAATGTAGGGTTCGAACACCCTATTCATCAAACGCTGGAATGTTGCTGGAGCATTACACAACCCAAAAGGCATAACTCTATAAGCAAACGTTCCCCAAGGAGTGGTGAACGTGGTCTTCAGCTGATCTTTCTCTGCTATACGAACTTGGTTGTAGCCGCTATATCCATCAGCAAAACTATAGCACTCCTGGCCAGCTACTTCGTCCAAGATCTGATCTGAAAATGGAAGAGGGTAATGATCCTTCTTTGTTGCCTTATTGAGCTTCCTATAATCAACACAAATGCGTAGCTTCCCATTCTTTTTTATTGAGATCACAATGGGAGAAACCCATTCTGAATTCTCCACAGCAAATATGAATCCTGCATCAAGCAACTTATCTATTTCTTCTTTTACAGTCTTGGAAAAATTAGGATTCATTCTATATGGCATTTGCTTTATGGGCTTAGCACCATCTACCAGCTCAATACAATGTTCTACCCAACTTACTTGGCGGAGTTCCTTGTAATCAAAAGTGAATAGGTGTATGTACCTTCGAAAGAGCTGGAGGTAGGATTCCTTCTCACTCTCCATCACAGCATCACCAATCTTTATTTGTTGGAGACGATCATCAACTTCTTCTTCAGATAATTTTATGGGGTCCTGGGTTGGTGTGACTGGAAGAATATCCATGACTGAAACATCAACCTCACTTTCTTCATCTTCAGTGTCCACTTCACTGGTGCTAGAGTAATCAGAGGATGTCCAATCATCAGTTTCATCACTTGAATCCACAGGTTCTGCTTTATGATGTCGAGGGATCACGTTTATCTTCACCCTCTCTCTACCACGTCCAAGTGTCATGAAACCTTCATTCCAGTAGTTTCTTGCATGAACTCTCCTTAGCCATGGTCTTCCCAGCAGCATTGGGTACGCAACAGTACCATTTTTCATCACCTGAAAGTCTACCACACATACAACACCCATAACAGATATTGCCACATTTGAAACTACACCTTCTGGTTTAGTTTTTCCCTTATTTAATGACCTTAACATAAGTGTTGAAGGGCGATCAATTTTTAAACCCAACATATTCATTACAGACTCGGTCATTACATTAACTGCAGCACCTCCATCAACTAAGACATCATGAATTGAAATACCATTACATAATACCTCAGCTTGTGGAGCATAGGGATCTGCCTCTGCCTCCAAAACAGGGACCTCAACCTCCTTCCTTCTTCGAGCATTGAGTCCACCTCGCAACTCCCGCCTCTTCTCAGAAGACATAGCCAAGAGTTGACCATATGTAATATTTGCAGGCCTTTTGGATAGATCTTCCAAGATGGAGTATGGTCCTTGCCCCTGTGAAATCAGAAAATCCTGCACACCCAACTTTCTTCTCCTATGTTTCTTACTAGTTTCTTCTTTCATCTTCTTAGGATCATTTCCATCTTGATTATCTTTTTCTTTCTTTCTTTTTGTTACAAACACATCTACTTCATTATTTCTGCTCTTATCTACTACATCAAAAGAATTCACAGGTGCTTTTCCTTTATCATTATCTCCCTTACCAGATGTAGAAGCTCTATCTGGACAATTATACTTATAATGACCCTTTTTATAACAACCATAACAAACAACTTCAGAAATATTTCTTTTTGGACCTCTATCTCCTCCCTGAGAACTAAATTCCTTTCCTTGAAGAAGATTAATAGTTAACTGACCCATCTTTTTGAGCAGATCTTCATACTCAGTAGATGTATTAGGAGAAATATTTGTGCTCACCGGGAGTGGTTGTGGATTCAGGACCAAAGGTGCTGGTGTAGGCTCTACTTTAGCAACAATTTCTTTGGGCTCCTCTTCCATGCTTTCTTCTTGCCTTCTTGCAATCTCCTTTGCTTGTTCAATGGTAGCTGGGCGGTCATACTTCACTCGTTGTCTGATCTCCGGCTTCATCCCAAGAATGAAGTGCTTACAGAGGAGATTATCCACGCCATTCATCAACCCATCCGCTAGTCCTTCCTTCCGGATCTGGGCATCGAGCTTCCTCCTTAGCTCTAGAACACGAGCATGATAATCCCTTATCTTCTCCTTCTCTCCTTGGGATAGCTTTGTGATCTCGATCATAAGATCTGCATATTTCTGTTGTTCACCAAATTCTTCAAGAAAACTTTCAGTTAATAAATCCCATGAATTTTTCACATTATCACCTAGTGTTTCAAACCACCTAAGTGCTGAACCATCCAAAAAGGTAGGAAAAAATTCAGTCCATTGCTCCCTTCTTATAAGGCCATTACAAATACAAGATCGTTTAAACTCTTGAATGAAAGAAGAAGCATCTTCATTAGATTGAGCTGAAAAAACAGGAATCTTTCCCATTTTCAAAAGTAACCACCGTGAAATACCAACCCACAAGTACAATTAACAAGACTTATGTGCACAAATAATTGGAATCACTATACTAGAAAGTGACTTTACACCTTTCTACAGTAAAATAGAAATGACCACGGTAAACTATGGTAAAACTTGACTTACTACGGTAAAAACTGACTTTACTGTGGTAAACACTATTCACGGTAAAAAGTGAAGTTACTGCGGTAAATACTATTCACGGTAAAAAGTGACTTTACTGCGGTAATTACTATTCCCAGCAAAAAGGACTTTACCAGGGTAACTACTATTCATGGCAAAAATGACTTTAACATGGTAACTACTATTCACGGTAAAAATGACTTTACCATGGTAACTACTATGCACAGTAAAAACAAGGTTACCCTCCAATTAATTTTTGCCTAAGTGGGAATATCTCTCCAGAAAATCCACCAACGAGGAATGGTCCCGGCAACGGAACCAAAATGTCATCACCAATCCGGCACTATGATAATTCTTCACCAGGAACTCCTCGTGCTATGATTATTTACTAATGCACAGCCTTTAGTTTGGTGGATGTAATCTGGAAACAAAACAACAACCGAACACAAGAATACCATTGACTATGATAAGACAGAATGACGACAAATCTGAAATATCAAAATAAATTATAATATTAACATGAAACTGTTACAATCTCACCCATGAGATACTTCAACAAGACTATGGGAGAAACTTTACAATTACACCTCTTGATGGCTTCTTCAACACACCTTTAACTGATGGCTTCCTTCGCACACTTCCTACAATATTTCTCACTACTTCTTTCTATGCTAAATGAGGGGGGTGGCCTCTCTATTTATAGAACTTCCAGGCTTATCCATCCTATCTCTAAGATAGGATAAGAAATCCACTCTGACGAATCATATTCCATACCTTAACTCTTATCTGTACATGTAAGCTTATCTGTTAAGATAAGATAAACCTTATCATTTTACATGGGTTCCACATTTTTAGACTTTTTACAAATAAAATACACAAAATATTTATGACCTCACTCCTTGTCCTTATTACCAATATAATATTTCTAATTCCTAATCATGTAGACCCTACTTCTCTAATTACCCAAACTTTGACATTTTAACATTACCGGACCACTTACGACAAATATTTACTTTTTACAACATTCCTATTGTACTTTGACTGTTACCGTACTCCACATTATTGGCGGCACCGTACTGACGGCGCCGTTATCTTCTATCAGACGCTACTACTAATCACACTTAACAACATCCTATTCCTAATACATACATTAATGAAATAGAAATTTTGGAGGAAAATTTTAGTGTCGACAGGGCTCATGCCATAATTTCCCCAATAGATGAAATAGGTGGTATTTGAGGGATGACCAGTACGATATCTAAAACTATGTGGACTTCACAGAATTTTTTGTCTCTAGATGAAGGTTCACTATTTTGATTAGACAAAAATTTATGGTTAGGGAATGGATTTTGAAAGATGTGAAAATTTTGATTTTCCAGTGCATTCAGGTTGTCAACGACAAGGTATTTATTATATATCATCTCTTGGACAATGTTCTTGAAATTTATGCACTTACCATCACTATGGAATTTGACACAATGATAATTATAGTAGTCATGTTATTTATACCATGCATGCATAGGATGGGAAGGATCGAAAAATCTATGATGTCTTATGGGAGGAATTGTAATGGCTCTAGCTTTAAGAATCTTTTCCAAGACCTAAGAATAGGGATCTCTAATTGAAGTATACTTCTGTTTTTCCTAATGGAGCTAAAAGGCTTAGATAGGGGAAAGATTGGAAGAAGGTTGGGCTTGACTAGAAGGACGAGATGGTCCTACCTTGAGGACTACTGAATTGGTAGATCTTTTGGTCTTTGAATACTTATTTTTAGGTTTTGAAGATGAAGAAGAGTCATTTGGTTTGAACGGGGCGTTATTGTTTTGTAATTGGATTTTCTTTTCCTCAATGGTGTAAATTTCCATCTTTCCTGCGATGGTGAATGATTCATTGAAGGTTTGGAACGTTTGTACCTATATAGTTGGTGAGATGTGTTTGGTACAATCCCTAGTGAACAACTCAATAAGTTCATTATGAGGCATTTGGAATGTTAATTGGTTGTTAAGACTCCGCCAGTGGGTAACAAAATCTAGGATAGATTCTTCTTCATACTATTGGGTTGAATAGAGATCGGTCATGGTGAATTTATTGATAACATTGATTGAAAAATGGTCTAAGAAAGCTTGGGATACTTGATTAAAGGAATAAACTGAATATCTAGGTATTCCACTATATCAATCCAATGTTGGTCCTATTAAGGACCTTGGGAAGGTTTGTAGGAGCAAAGCATCATCATGGGAGATTAGGTAGCACCCATGTTTGAATGACCACAATTATTGTTTTGGGTCTTATTTACTATTAAAGGTATTAAATTTAGGCATTTCATAATGCACAGGGTAGGGGTGAATGGGAATATATGTATATGGATAGGCTCATTACAGATTTCATCATAAGTTAAAGAATTATGGATCCATAAACAGATGCTTCTAAGGTTTGCATCTTTTCCATCATCATCTTAATGAGGTCGTTGGTAGGTTGTGATGAATGGAAGCCCCTATAGAAAAAGGGGGTTAATGTTGAATGTATGAGGTGGGTGGTATGTTAGTGTATGGTGGTGCTGAGTATGAGAACTGCCTAGGAGTAATATATGTAGGTGGCACATAGTCAGAATGTGTGATAGAAGAGGTTGGGGGATGTTAGTAGTATGTGTAAGTGGGTGGGGTAGTCCTAACAATTCTAGTGGTGATTGGGGGTAAGGACTGTGGGATAGAAATGATGAGGTTCCAGAAAGGGGTGTAGGTTACCGACACCAGAGGTGGTTATGATGCAATAGGTATATGTGAGGTTGCGGCTACAGATGGGGCTATACTTAAGGCATATGTTGAAGGAACCACTTACATCACAAGTGCAATAGATGACATAGATACTATAGTTAAAGCGGTTGTGGGACTTAGCTCAGACACTCAAGTGGTAAAGTGGATGAATGCAGTGCTAAGATGGTGTTAGCAGATATAGAGATGGGGGCAAGAGTAGAAGGGATAGATATAGGAATGCCGTTTATTAACTATCCTGAGGAGTCTCGAGTGGATGAGTGGGTGAGATAGTATTGTAGGGCCACGGGGTTCTAATCAAGGATTCTTACAAAATCCTCATTTTTGGTAGCAATGAGGATAAGCTGAGTTGGAACCATAGGTGATAGGATGGATGGAAGCGATTGAGTGTGAGGAAAATGGTTAGGTTTGCAATGGTACTAGGGGTACTCAGAGGTATTCAAGAATCAAGTATATGTGATTAAATGATTGTGGAGAATATGGGGATGTCCAAAGATGTTGAAAAAATAAGAATATGAGATGAGTTCTCTTTATGTAAACTGACCAAAAGCATAGGGAACCGACACTGGTAAGGTAAATCAATGACGGTCAGATATAAACTGATGCTAGTTACTCTGAAATCTTTAGAATGAAGACAAATTTATTTTTTGTGAATTTAAGTTGAATGAGGCACTGACCTAAAAGTCTTAATATGGTAAAAAAATGAGTCCTGACACACTCAAAAGAAATTGGAATACACCAACTATGATTATGGAGGTGATGGAATGGTTACATTCACAGGACGGTAAGAAGGGTGGGATGAAAAATACAAATAGATTTTGATAAACAGAGATGAAGAAAATTTGTAATCTAAATAAGTATGAAATGATGTAGGTTAGAGATACACTTACTGGTGTTTACAGATTTGATGGTTTGATGATGGTGATGGTTGATATATTGAATGTTTCTCAATGCCATGACAATGCCTCTTGGAATGCTACTGTGAATGAAAATACCTTCAAATCCATCTTCGTGCTAGCTATGGCTGTCTGGATGTGTGAAAGGGCTCTAGTGTTTTCTTGCATATAGATCTCCTTTGTTCCAAAACTCGAAAATGTGGCCAACCTCTCAAGCAATGTTATCAAAATGAATATATGGTAACTGACAATGGTATAGGGTGACTGGCATCGGTTTAGCATTGACTGACGTCGGTTAAGGTGAGAAATTGTAGGTTTACTAAAAATGACATATCTTGACAGGATCTATCTATTCTCATGGATCAAAATGGGATTTTGCACGTAGATAACTAGGAATGTGGTTAGAGGATGAATAGGCATGTGATTTTATGGTTTAACTAAGTATTAGTTAATTAAGGTAGGTAGGACTAAGTCTTAGTTAGTTATGGTGAGTGAATATTGAGTCCTAGTAAAAGGGAAACATGTTAAGAATAAGTTTATGATGAGGTGTCTAGGTGAGGTGGTGGGGTGAGGTGTTTAGGTGAGGTAGAAATTAGTTTTAATTAAGGTAATTAAATAATGAATGAAGTGAGGATGAGTATTAATTTAATTAAAATTAATTAAACTAATATTAATGTGGGGTAAAAGGGTCATGATTAGGTGAATAGGTTTAAGTTGGCTATTTGAAAAGGGACGAAAGGGAGTGTGACTCAATTTCGGTGTCTACATGCACTATAAGGTGTTCATCCCTTGAATATTCTTGGGCATTGTTGATGAATGTAATATCCTTGAACCTCCTCAATCAAATTCAATCAACATGGTGGAATATGATAAAGAAGACATGGAGGTAGAACCACCATTCATCAACTCATTTTGGCTCAAGGCACAACCTATTAAAGGATAAATGGATTCAAGAGAGGAGGATTATTATTTCCTAGAAGATGATTCTATGTTTTTCGAAGCCTCCACCAATAATGAATAAGTACCATATGTTGAGTTCGAGGTAATCATGGATAATATCCTTCCATGTTTTGATATTTCAATTCATAATGGAATAGAAATATGTGAAGAAGTGTAAGAAAGCCATCCCTCACTTTGGACTGAAGATGATGAATCCAAGGTATTCATGGATAGTTTTCTTTCAAATTTTGAATTTTCAAATTATGAGGCAATTTTTAATAACGAGATAGATAAATTGACAAATCAAATTCTATTCTTGATTTAATCATGGACGATCAGATGGAATAGGCCAATTTTCTTTTCGAAGGTGAGGAGAATGAACAATTTGAACACAACCTCTTCTCACCCAAGGAGTAGAATGATAGTCTTTATGAATGTGAAGTCTCTCATTTCCTATATGAGCAGGAGAATTCAATAACTGACAATAAACATAGAGTTGAAAATTCTTCCCATATTGCTTCCCAAACATGTTCCTAGGATTCCAATCAAGACGATGATGAACTAGATTTTGTGCTCAAAGGAGTTCCCTTCACACAAATTATGGACCTCTTCTCCTTGTTAGATGGTTTTGTGAATCAAGTATGCTCATTCTTACAATAAGGTGAAATTTGGGCAACATAAAGCATAAAATGGTGGAATGAGGATGTTTCAAATGAATCATCGACACATGTGAATTAGATTTTTGACCATCTCTTAGAAGCACAATGTAGAGATTCTTCCCATGAGGATGAAGATGAGCATATAGAAATCTTGGAAGATTTATATGTGTAAGACATCTTAAAGGCCGCAAAAGATACCGAAGACCCTAAACTTGGTCTTGAGTTCCTGACTTAGGCTAAATAAATTCAAGATAGGTATGAATCATCTTGTTCTTCTCTTTTTTATACACCAATGTTTACTACTGAAATGGAATAGATGGATTAGCTTGATGTCCTTCCAAATTACATGGTCAGTGAGAGGGAAGGTGAAGACACACATTTCTCTTTCCTCTTATGTGAAGAATATAAAATTTTGGATAGTAGGGAAAATCTGGATCCAACCTACACTACAGTGAATTATTCATAACAAAGAGAAAATTTACTGGAGCCTTTTGAATGGAGTCAAAATTGAATTACCAATATTGGAAGCTCCACTAATGTAGAACAAGAATTCATGTTTCCAAGTTCACTCTTGAATTAATAATTCCTCAATGATAAAATCAAAGATTGCAGTTGTCAAAATAATGCCAAAACCAATGTTGAGTGCATGGGTATGGGAATTTAAAAAAAAAAAACAATGTGAGGATGTGCATGACTCTTGTAAGAAAATTCAAAATTATATTACACTCACCATTCCCAAAAATATTATTTTCCCCCAACATGTTTCCATGATACAACAATTTATGAAGGATGATGAAATCCTCTGGCCTATTGATGTAGCCTCTATTCTTCAAAGCAGTTTTTCAAAGCAACACAGAGAGAGGTTCAAAGATGTTGTTGAATGGGAAGTAAATAAGGTTGTTCTCAATCCTCCTAAGTACCTTTATGATTGAAAATATGTCTCCACATTATATTTCAAAATTTAAGGATTCTTCCATGAAAAGATCAATTTTCCCACTCTTGAGGACATGAAGGAATGGTGTATCACGATCACATGACATCAAGTGGAAGTTGTAAGATGAAATATTTTCAAGAAGGTAAAAAAGTTTTCATCATATAAAAGAACGTTATCGGTGTAGTATGGGTATGCTGATGGTGTCTTGGAGTTTTTTCCTCTTCTCAATCCATCAAAAGTCATAACAGGAACATGGTATGGTCAAATAATGAATTTTGTTCTTTAAAGGATATACTTTAGTATTTTGTTCCATGATGACGTGTAATTTTCCCAACCCATTACTAGGTATGTGAAGACTATTTTCCAAATTGTGTACATATCCATCCCCTGTATATAGTTTTGGATTTTTTTTTTATGTGTTGTTTTCCTCTTCTGGTGTGTTTCCTTGTTTGTTTGTTTGTTTGTTTGTGTGTGTGTGTGTTTGGAAGTAATGACTCCATAAATCCCAATGGATAAGGCACTAGTCTACGAAGTGAATTGAGAATTTAGGATTCCTCATGGTATGTCCTCACTTCTCTCGAACCATAATATGTCTTGAAGATAGAGCCAATTGTTGTCATATACATGTGCAAATTCAAAATTCCCAATTGTAACGCATGACAACAGACCCCAGTGTCAAATTTTTTATCGTAAACCTTTCCAAGAAACCTACCAGATCATCTTATCCCTCAGATCAAGCATATCCTATCCTTCCAAGTATTCCAATGTGTTTTTTCATCATGGGCATAGGTTATTTAGGAATATCAAGTTCATTGAAGTACTTTCAAGACAAGATTCTTCAAGACATGCTTTTTGAGAAGTTTAAGAAAGGATATTTTCTATTTTTCTTAAGGATGCCTCCCAAGAGTGGGATGAAAGAATAGAATTAATAAAGGAGGTGTATTAGAGAGCTAAAAACTTTATGCAACTAGTCTTGAAATAATCAGGGAAGTTTTAAAAGTTTTGGGATAATTTCAACAAAAGCAGGTCCTAGAGGGTGAAGCAACTTGAAGTACATAAACAACCCCCTGAGCTTTGGGAAGGGATTCGGGGAGGTACGTGAAGAGTTATAGGAAAATAAAACATATTTGGAAAGTTATTTTATAGATCTATAGGATTTTGGTTACAATTTTTTCACAAGACACAAGCATTTTCCTCACAAACTTATTTAAGAATGCACAACCTATAATCCAGAAGGAAATGCCTAATTTTTAGGACATTGCAGGAAGAATAAAAGTATGATACCCCTCCCATTGTTTTAAAAACATAATTTAAATTTAATTTAATATAAAAAAGTGTGGGAAAATCCCTTTATAAGCCCAAGATATTCCTCCATCAAATTGTTCCACAAGGTAAAGGAGTTTGTCATTTTTTTGTGGACACATGTCAAACCTAGGTGGTAGACCATGATATGACCTCCTTTGCAGGAAAAGTCCCAAATGTTTGGGATGTTTGGGAAAAAAATGTATACACATCTCCCATGTAGCCCCTTAGACCATGATATGACCTCCTTTGAGCCCAAATAGCCCAATTTATCCCACGTGCACCATTTTCTTGGCCTCCTCACCCTTCTACCTTTACAAATCATCTCTCACCACATGGAGCAATGGGAGAGGGGAAATTTTTTTCACACCAACCATAAAAAAAAATTGTGAAAAAAATTGTGCCTATGAGCAAGTTGAAGAAACAAACTAAGTTTTTATTTTAAGTGTTTCTTCTCCTACTTCTTTCCCATGCACGAACAAACCCTCAACTGTCAAAAATCTCCATTTTTATCAATTTTGGCTGCTCCAATCACTTAACCCTTGAAATACATGGTTATCCATCTTCCTCTATTCTGCTATATAACCCAAAACCTTTCTTTTATAGTAGACACCATGTTGATTCACTTCCAGAATGGCTTTGTAACAAAAATAGTGAAATACTCATATCTCACAATCCGAAGCACAAATTGAGGTGATATTTTTACAGAATTCCTCAATTTAAGAGGCCATAAAGAAGCAATTAAAAAAAATAGAATAATTCCCTCAGTTATTAACTAAAATAAAAAAAATCCATTTTGTGGCCTAGCTCTCATTTTTCATATTTCCCACCAACCCGGAGAGCAGGTGAAGTTAAAATTGTGAGTACAAACTCCAAATGAAAAACCTATCCTAATTGAATTAATTTCATTGCAATCAGTGATGGGAAAAGAATCTGTTAAAAATATTGGTAACTCCATTAATTTCCACCATTGTAGGTTCTTACCCAAAGCTCTCACCAAGAAAAAAAATTATTTTTTAATTTCTGAGCTTTCCAATTTAGGAAAGCACAATAAAATTCAGAGCACGAGATCATGACGATGAGCCGAATCCAAAAATGTCATCCCCATTGCAAAATGATGATGTTTTAAACACTTACTAAAAATATAATATTCTATTCTTCCCCATTTTCAAAAAGTAGTAAGTCCTCTGAATTACATGTTTGATCACTTAATACAATACAGAAAGATGTAAATTGGAATGCAAGGGTAAAAAGGACAATTTTCCAAACAAAAAGAAACATGTTAAAAAAATGAATGTAATAAAAATATCAATGCCTCAACAAAAAAAGAATATGGAAGTTTTCAGGAGGTTCAGAAGGTGAATTTATAGCCAACTAGGTGATATGTCTTAAAATAACAACTCTTTATCCCCAAGATCTAAAAATAGAAAGTTTTAGTTTCAGGTACAAAAATCTATAAGTGGCGTCATTTTCAATCATATTTATGATTTTTTGACTTTCCACAGGACACTAATATGACCTCATGGCTCGAATAGAGGAATGATAACTTCACAAGGGTCCTAAAAGCAACATCATCAATTTAATTGTGTTTAAAACCAAAGTAGAAAATCATATGGTGTAACCAGTGGATTCGTCTTCATTGTTCAGGGATTTGGGTGATTTGAAATATGTTTTTTGGGTTAATCCCAATGAGGGAAGGAAATTAATCAATCAAGTATCAAGGAGGATCACCATGAGAATTTCCTATGTTCAACCAAAGCTCACATTGAGAGGTCTTGAAATAGTGTTTCTAAGCACTCATTTTGTGGTCCAAGATGTTTGTGCATCATTTAAAAGGAGGTATCTTGTGATCATCATTAGTAGGGGGAAATGTTTCAAAGTGAAATTCATTGGAATTTCACATCAGCGTAGTAGTGTTAAAGAGGTCATCAGAAGTGAAGATTGTAATTTTTAACTTCATCAAGGAAGGTCTTCATTAATCGTAAAGAGAAAATCATCATTCCCATCCTCTCATTATTTCCCCTCTTTCTTCTATACCCTTTCAAATTCTTCATTGGGAATAATCATTGTGTTTCATCTCTTTCATTTAAGTGACTTTATAAAGTAACATTGTACAATTCCCTTTAATTTATAAAAAGGGAACTTATTTCTCACTTCCTAGGAAGGTGAAAAGTAACGAGTTTAATGAAGCAATGAAGAGTCATGTGGGGAGTACGAAAAATTAAATTTTCATTCCTATAAATAGGGAAGGCTTCTCCATTCTAAAATATGTTGATAGTTATAAATTCTTGGTAGCAATTGTGAATTATGTTAACTTGATTGAAGCATTGTACTCATCACTACACATGAAATGAAAACTAATTTTATTCCATTTTCCATTTCTCATGTTTTATCTCTTCCCTCTTACACAAAATTTGTAAGCATGGTGATTAAAGATATCTTTGTATCTTTGATGAATGTGCCACATAGAAATGTGTAACTATGTGGATTTTGTTTGTTTCACTAATTGATTAACTAAAATTAACTAAGTAGTGTAGTAGGGGATAGTTAATATAAGCTATGAAAAATTGTAATAAAGTCAATAAATGCAGTAAAAGGAAGTATGTAAATGATATAAAAAACTATGCAAAAGGAAATGCTAACCCTAACGTACGAGAAGGAAGAGGAAAGAACTCATCTGATTCAACAAATTGACAGGACTATGTCGCAGGTGTGAGCAAAAACTCCAGAAGTAGGTACGACTGTACAGAAGTCCAAAAATTTATGAAGCTAGAGGATCTAACTAGACTCGAGCATCTAAAAGAGGATTGGTGCACCTGCGGACACTCTGGTCAACAATATGGGCACCCCATTTTGGGCAGGAGCTATGAATCTATTCTTCAGAAGGGCATAAAAGTAATCTATAACCTTCGTTGTGTGCCTTATCAAATTTTTTATCCCATGTCAGCTATCACCAATGACTCAAGATGGAAGAAATAATTTAAAGACCCTAAAATAATAAAAATGCATATGAAGTGATCGGGCTGACCTCAACTACCACAATGGTGGACTTACTAATTGACCATTGCACTACATCTCAAACCTGATGTAGTTCTATGTCCAAGTGTGTGTGAACATGCCTTAGGTTTCTCTTGTGCTAGTAATGTTTCACCACTAAGAAGCATATGTATAAGAAAAATTTTTCAGGTAGAAGGTTCGGTATGTGGGGAATACCTGGAGGTTGTGAAGAGGAAGTGTTATACCAATTTTTCCCCCGGGAAAAATTTATCAAACATGACCTTGCACAAGAAAAACATAAGGGTCAACTATATCCTGCGAGCTGACATTCAAATCCAACAGTCAAGTTACAGGAAGGACTAAAAAATGAAGGGGCAGGGTCGGAAAAGGAGTTCAGAGATTGACAGAAGGAAAACGGGGAAAGGCTTGAAGTTTTTGGACTTCACATATGATTCAACTCGAGGCCCTAAATCGACTAATTATGGAAGAGCAAGCAGAACCCTCCACGCATCCTAATGGTGCATCCCCAAGGGTCAAAATCCAAAGCTAGGACCCTAAATGAGCACCAACTTGCCACGTGGTTAGAGCCTCCAAAAGTAAAATTGGCCATTGAAAATTATATGTCCAGCGGAAAGATCCATGTGTCATCTTGGCGCAACTTCAAAGGTAAATCCAAAAGTGAGTTTGCAAACTTGCGCCACCCCTCCATGTGTCCCAGGTCCTAAAAGGGCACACCAACCGTTGAAAACTCGAAGCTTAGGATAGGCTGGAAAAATCCTCCACATGTCATCTCGGTGTAACTTCAAAGGAAGAATCAAGAGCGGGTTCCCAAATGAGCACGATTTTACCCCGTGGTTAGAGTCAAAAAATGGGGCTGAGCAGGCCTAAATCAGCTAGGTATAGAAGGATCAAGAGAATCCTCCATGTGTCATCTTGGCGTAGCTTAAAAGAGAAAATCCAGAGGTAGGTTCCAAATGTGCACTGAGCCTCCATGTGTCCTAGGTCAGATATATGGCCCCGCCAACTAAAAGGGACCTAGCCAAAACACACAAAAAATAGAGCAAGGCCGTCGAAGGAGCAATGTGTCTCTTCAGCACTCTTTCAGGGGGAGAATCCAAAAGTATGTCCCAAAAATGCGCTAGCTCTACATGTGGCCATGTTTCAGGTCAAAGCGGGAAGGCGGGGCTTGGAAGCTATTTTTTCCAAAAGTAGACCGGCGGACCTGGGGAAGACTTTACGCCAAAGGGAAATATTGCAGACCAGTGGGGTGGCAGGAGATATTTTGGCATTTTTCACTTTTTGAAAAAGGCACAAGTTATAATTGTAGGCCTGTGAACCCGAGAAGGATTTCTTTTGCTAAGTGGAAAATGTGGGCCAACGTGCCCGGGGATGACAAATGGAAAATGAGAAGGTTGAGGGCTTGCGGGGGATTTTTGATAAAAGTGAATTTCAGGCTTGTGGGGTTGTGGGATATTTTTTATAATTTTTTGTTTTCACAAAAGTAACAAAGTGAATTTTGGGCCTATGGATCCATTTTGCAGAATTTGTTTTTTCACCATTTTTGTACAGATTCGATTCAAATATTCAAATGGGCATAACTTTTGATCCAATACTCGAAATTCAAAAAATTTGGTACCATTGGAAAGGTCTCAACCTCCTCTAAACCATGAAAGCATAAAATATTATTTTCAAAATGATTTGATTGGTGAAAATATGGAAAAATTATTTCAATCCATTAATACGGGATCTGATTGCTTCAACTACCCAGAACTGATCTAGATTTGCCATATTTCGTTCTCAAACACACCAAATAGACATGGGGAACAAGAATTGACAGATTTTAGGAAGATTTCCAGGGCATTAAATTTTGGTTGTTGATCTTTTAGAGCAGATTCTAAGTTTTCTTCTTTCTCTCTTGCCTCGACATTCTATATATTGTAACCACTTCTCATTTGAGAAGGGGGAGACATTCTGGGTGTGGGGAAACTCTGTAAAATTTATTTCTTGACTCCATTTGAGTTGTAAGCCTTCTCATACACCCAATAAGTGGATTTTATTCCTCTGAAAAGAAATGTAATGGTCTTTGCACCTTTTAGAGAAATAAACTCATGATTTTGTGGCATTCTTTAACCTTTTCTCATGTTTTATTGTTTCTTTATGCCTCTCCCTTTCATATCTATTTTTTTGTGCATCTATTTCACATTTGTAGGTGTGGGGTGTCGTGTTTCATGGAGTTTTAATGGCAGATTTAGACATGGGTCTATGTCACTTCTGTCTGACCTCCCTCATCTCCCTTTTCCCTGTTACATCCTCCCTCAATAGAGTATCTCTCCACTTCCTTTTCTAGTGTATAACCACTTAGTGTAAGCTCTATTTTTATATATTTCTCCCTCTCCCTGTCTCCTTGGAATGGTTATATTAAGATATATTATCTATGTCTGCACTAGAGTAGCTTGTGGCAGGTAGTTTAGCAAGCAATAACCAGCCTTCTCTAGAGGTCCATCTCAAGTCCACATGTCCCATAGCTTGAGAGATAGTCCAATGTTATGCAAATAACACCAAATGCCCAACTCAAATCTGAGGCCATTCGAGGGTGCTGTGATTTTTCACTTATAGGAAGATAAGGCCTATTGAGAGTTTTCCTTTTTGTCTGGAAAAGATTACCTAAAAAGAACACAAGACAACAAGATAGAATTAAAAGTATCAATTGGTGGATTTCCTAGTGGGAGATAGATCTATGAAGTATGGTACCTCATATAAGTTTTTCAATCCACGTTTAAAATCAAGTTCAATGATGATAAGAACATGAATTAAAGAATCCTACTATAGTTGTATAATATAGGTATCTCACAAAATCATGGTAAATTAAATATAATCTAAATAGTTAATAAAATATTAAATTTAAAGTAGGTGGTGGGTTGTTAAGGTCTATAGGTGTAACAGAGGGTGTTATAGAGGTATGGGTGAGGTTGTGAGAGGGTTTGAGAGTTTTTAGGTAAGTAAAATAGCTTGTTGGTCTGAGGGAGAATGTCAGACACAAGGACCAGTGGCGGTTGGGGAACCGATGTCAATCAATGGTTTTAGCCAATATCGTTTGGGTAACTAATCAAAGTAGGTGTAATTAGGGACCAAATGTGAAAAGGGGTTGGTTATGGATCTCTCTGATTGCACAGATTGTTTAAAAGGCTTACGTTAGGTGTTAGGTTTTGAGTGAAGACTTAGTACGAGTGAAATAGGTGATTAGAAAAAAATAGAGGTACATGATGGCAGGGTATTAGGTAGATGGGGATGGATGGTATTCAGGTGAGAAATAAGAAATACAACATAAGATAATAATAGATCTAAAACAAAACTTAAGAACTAATAACCTGGTTAGGATAGCTATCTAAAGACCTAGAGATTGGTATATGCAGTGGTTGATGGGAATTCATAGATGAAATGGGTCTAGATATAGTGCCATGAAAAATATGCTTGTGTGCTTCCCTGTGAATGATCTAAGGCTATGGAGCAATATTTTGATTACTAGTGAAGGAATCAGATGCTCTATTATTGTGTTTGATCGTCGTATGCTCAATTGAATGTGATAAATCAAATGAAATCCAAAAGATAACCAAAATAATAAATTGGGAAAAGAGTTGCAAATGCTTATTTAAGGGAACCAATGGTGGTTTCTTGACTGAAATTGGCTTAGGAATAACTGATTTTGGTTAGGGAGAAATAGTTTGATTTTCTTAAAATAGTTTGTTTCTTCCCTTTTTGGCATGGGTCAAGATTTGATTATGGGCTAGGATTATTGGTTCACATTTAAATACAAAAGGAATTTAAGAAGATGATGTTTCCTAGAATTTACTAGATAACACCTTAGTCACCAACCTAGACTGCGCACTCACTTGAAGCGTGTAAAGGTACCAGGCCCCTCTTTAGGGTTGTTGTAGTAGAATGTTAATGTGATGAAGGAATAAACATAGAGATCTATAACTAATCCATTATTCTACAATGCATACCATATTCAGATTTATGAAAGAACAAGTTTAAACAATAATCATTATTGAATCAAAAACATGCAATACTTGATTACACACAGGAATGACACTTAGATTCAGCTAAAAACTTCCATCTATTAATAAACACAAAAGATCCTTACAATAATGGTATTCTATACCAATGCACGTATGGATCTGATACATTAATCCAATCGTATATCTCTTTATATGTCTCTATCTATCTATATATATCTATATGATTCACATCATATATATAGGGTGGGGACTTTCCCTTCACCACTTCTCTATTCCAACAATAGGATGCATGCTATTAATAGCCACAAACCACTTACATGCATAGCCACACATGCAAGTGTGTTATCTATAGACCTCTTTAATTTAATTAAAGTGACAATTCTATTCTTAGCTCATCTCCATGCAAAACAAACTTTGTTCTGATCCTCTAAAGATAGACAATGTGTGGTGCGTACGTCCCTACATCACTGGTGTGTTTTGCATGCCATATTCTAAAAATAGGTATTCATCCTCAAAATAGGATAAGACCTGAATGCTTAACATGACCTCCATGTACCTTCTCTTCATGTCCAAATGTGCCGTTAAACCTAGCCTTATTTCCCATGCGGACTTCTTGTGTGAGTTTTGTCAAGTGTTCTCTGATCAACATTACCCTACACTAATCACATTATCATCCCGATAATGGGTATCTCCAAAAATATTGAAGTAAAGAATATTAAATGGAAAGAATAAGAAATAATGTAGATGAATAAAGAATGTTTTAAGAGGCAACATCCTCTGTATCAGTTTAAAGGATCAAATCTAGATACTGCTCTTTTATTCTGGCCTCAAAGGACTATCATTCAGCAAGTGTTTGTTTTGCTTTCTCTGTAATGTCCATAATAATGGATTCCAACTCATCCCTCGTAATCTCTCCTTTTTCATTCTTCAGAACCAACACAATGCTAGACATTGATGTCATTCTTCCTTCTAGAAGATCCATTTTCTGTGAAATGAGCTTCCCAAGCTCTTCTAGTTGATTCTTATCTGACTCTTGCACTGCTACCAAGGCTTCACACTTCTTTTTAACCATTGAAAACATTTCTACATAGCCCAATGTTTCATCCTTCAGTGCTCTCTAGACCTCATTGCTTTCTTCCAGGGTCTTCATGTTGATAAGCACCTTTGGAGCCATGCAGATGTTTAAATCCTAGTCTACTTTCTTCAATACTTATTGTATCACTTGCAGTAGCCCTTCATATGATGTAATCTTTCACATCATTGACAATTTCTCTCGCCCTACCTCTTGTTTTGAATTCCCTAGAACTGGTATGTGTAGAGGTTCATCTTCAAGTACCAATTCCACCAAATTCCCTACATAATCTATCGTTGAGGGAAACTTATGTGGTACCTTAGATTCAAAGTGTGGCCTAGCTCTTATGACATTGTCCCCAATCTCCTCTGTGATGTTGATAAATACATCATTCTTCTTCTGCACTAAGTCCCTCTCTTGCATGATGTACGCTATCTCTACATATTTTGTCTTGAGATCCTCATGAAACACTCTTATTTTCATAACTTTGTCCATGTTTCTCCTTGTAACTTCAATAAAAACCTTTACCAATGCATTTCTGACTTGCTAATCTGACATGACAGTAGGCTTTACTATCATATGTCTAGATTGCGGTGCCTTCTTCATCCATCTTAAAAGACATGACTCTTCGCATATATAAAATTTAGGCTCATCCATATGGGTTTGCATTGACCATGATAGTTTCTTTCGAGTGCACACAGTTGTTATATCCTCATCCATTAGCTCCCAGCCAAATAAATCCTTCTATGTTATCATGCTCTACAAGTGGGCGCAAATAATTTTACCTATGTCCTCTACATACCCCATGACTGGTGGAATGTGCTCTCCACTCATTCTCCTAGACCATTGCTGCTTAGGGACCTTATCTTCCAAATTTGGGATTTGTGTCTCCATGTCCTGAACATTCTCTGTCACTATCTCCTTTGGTCCCTTCTCGTCCTCTCCTCTTTCCTTTGATTCCTCACCCTATTCTTATATGTTCGCTAGAAATGTAGGATAATTAGGCGAGTTTTCTTCAAACTCTTCCACCTCCTCATTTAACTTCAATTTCCTCCTTCATTGCACACTTTTCTCCTTATGTGGAGAGTTTCTGGGTGATATGCCCATCATGGTTGGAGTAGTACCTTGGGTCCTTGTTCTCTTAAACACCCTCTTAAATATGTGCTCTCCTTGGACTGCATTCAAGTCCTCATCATCCCCCTCTTGTGGCTGAGGTGGTGTAGTGACACACTCAGCTTCACCCTTATTTGTAAGATGTCACATACCTCTATGCTCCAAACCACCACTATCTTTACGCTCCTCCTCCTTGTCCTCCACTTCAATTGGATTTGTGGGATTAGGTGTTGAGATGTTCTCCATTGTATGCTTTCCCTTTGATGGTGGTGGAAGTGTGAAATCACCTTCCAAATACTTGTTATTCTCTATCTTTGGCTTTAGTATGAGATATATAAGCACTATTCCAATATCTCCCACCACCAAACTTATTGGTTTAAGGCTAAAAACATTAGAAATGAGTCTTTCAACATATGCACCTACCCTTGATACACATATTTCTTCCTTAGTGTGTGGTAGTCGCAATCTACCTTATCTGCATTGAACATAAGTCACCGCACATCTGTAAACCTATGTACTGATGCCTGGAAGTACCTTGTTGTGAATGCATATGGAAACTTGCACCAAGGACTCCATGCCCCATATTTCATTGTAAACTGTGGTATACAAAAATGTTGGTATACACCAAATTGAACTTCCTTTCCAATCACTAGAGGAAATTTCTTGGGGATACGCCATTCTTCCTCAAAAGCCATAAGGAGCTTATCATACCACTTCTCAGCCCATTTTTTAACCTTCTCTATTATGGATTCCTCACATAGGTGCTTCTTTAAGAATTCTGCAGGCAATTTACATTCCATCGAATACTCCCATACCTTCTCCTTTGGTCCATCAAGCACTCTGATCTCCATGAACACTAGTGATAATAGAATAGCTCTAAAGTTGATCTTTCCTCCTCTGTGTGCTTCTCTAATGATTGTGTCTACGATATACCATGAAATGTTGTAGACTTCTCCTTCAAACATCTTTTTGGCAATGTGAAACCACATGGTTTTCACTTGTGACCACCTTTTCATGTCATTGAGATTTGTAATGAGATGTGTGGCTGCTTATACAACTGGATACTTCTTTAGTTTTTAGGTTTGCATACCACGTGGACCCTTTGTATATCTCAAATCATTCCTGGTCTCCAATATTGTGGTTTTATCTGTCAAATCATCTCACAAATCATCTCCTGTGCCTTTCAAGCCTATCACAATGGAGATGAGTGTGGCTGAAATTCTGACTCTTTGCCTTGCAAAGTAGAAAAAATCATCGTGCACTCTGCTCATAAGTCACTGGTATAATGGCTCATACTTTCCAAAATAAGGGAGATCATAAAGTTGGTAAACTCATATCCTCTGCAATAGCTTCTCACCAGCATCGTCATACACCGGTATATCTTCCTCCGTGTGTTTATTTGTCTTCATGTTCAACAACGCGTCAAGATCCTTATTTTTCTCAATGGTACGGTGATTTTACTCACTCAATTTTCTTTTCTCCCACTCCTGGCTAACAATAACCCCCTACGGATATTGCATCTCTAAAAAATTTCTTTCTGGAGCCATTTCTTCCTCCTTGAAAACCACCTTCTTCTTTCCTTTTACTCCTGCCGTAGCTGCCTTCTTGGGTGCCATTTTTACCTTGCAATCCTTTATAGATCCTTACCGCTCAAATTAATCGATGTGTGAAGCAAATCCTAGTTTTATTCTGCATTCCCTAGGTGAAATTACATGCCCGTAACTTGTATATGTCACCTCGCTTCGCTCAAACCCTTCACCACTAGGGACACAAGCTTCTTCTACGCATAGATCTCTTCGTCACGACTAGTTACACACCTCTCTCACCTTAAAATTTTCACTCGTCTCTTCATACTTAGCTTCTTTCAAATACTCTTAATTGCAACGGTAAAAATGAATTCACATCAAATCCTTATATAATTTTTTCAAATTTTGATGCATTTATTGTTGGTTCGCCTAAAAAATATCCCCTCATTCATTGACCAAACGTGTTCATTCTGCATGGTACATCTTTGAGCCCCATCTATAACCTTCTATTGTACCTTCCTACCCTTTTCTCACAAACCTATCTTCTACATGCACCCTTGCACCTGAGTACCTCATCATTTTACCTTATCCTAGTAGTTATCATGGCCTCCACTTTCCTCGCGTTATATTATTTTTTCTTTCATCTCCATCCTTGGTCACTTGTGAGAAGTAATCTTTCTTTGACTTAAATCACACCCACATCAACTTATTCCTTTATCCTTTCAATTCCCATAGTCTTGTACCCAGATATAAACAACCACCCCACACTAAAACTTTGTGTATTCCTCTGCGCATAAACATTCTTCATATCTTAATTAGCTTCATGTGCGCAAGCGTGCTTATTACATAACAACAACTAAATTTACAAAGTAGAATGATAATAAATAAAATACATTAAGGAAATACATAATTGAAAACCTAATATAAATGGAAATATTGCATTATTACAAACACCAATAAAACTTATTTATATTAGGTCTTGAGCCTACTCCTGTTAAAGTAATCAAGTAGTCATGTTCCAACAATTGCTTCTAACTAGCAAGCACTTTTTTTAAGTATGTGAGTGATGACATACAGCCCCAACAAATGTACTTTGAGCTTTCCTGGATGGCACAAGAACTTAGAGTCATAAAGAAGTACCATTTTTCCAATCTCAAACTTCTTATCCCTTATGTTTCTGTCATGCCATACTTTCTGCATGACTTTTTCCTACTTCTGAATCAATCATGTTATGGAAAGTCACTCATGCATTTCAATCATCTTCTTAATACTCTCTTCTAAATCCTTCTCATCAGCTAGATCTCCAGCATGCGCAATGCACAAAGAGGGTAACTTAAATTCTATAGGGAGAACGTATTCTGTGCCAAACATCAACTGAAATGGTGTGTATTTGTTCAAACTCTTATAAGTTGTTCTATATACCCAAAGAATAGCTGACACTTTATCATCCCAATCCTTTCTTCCAACATCAAATTTTTTTGTCAAAGTTTGGCTCAAAATCTTGTTGAAATCCTCAACAGTTCCTTTTTCCTGAGGATGAAAGGGTGTAGTTTTATGGCGTGCAACCATAAACTCATCTAATAGGATCCTGATTGACTCACTTTTCAAGCTTAAAGGAAATCCATTTCTTGTAAGAACATTCTCACATAGAAACCTAGCTATTGTAGCCACTGTTCGTAAGTGCAGATTCTGCCCACCGTGCTAGATAATATGTGCAAGTAATGACATAGCACGATCTAGTCCTACGCAAGGTTGGTGAAATATGTTGTACAAAGTCAATGGCCCATTTCTCAAATGGTTCAACACTAGTAATCGGTCTCAAAGGAATCTTATCTCTTTGCCCTAGTTTTCCTAGGCACAGACAATGGTCACATGCCTTGCAATAAGCCTTGCAATATTTATACAGTTTCTCCCACCATAATCCAGTGAGTAGGATCTTTTAAGTAGTCACATCATCTACATAGTGGCCACCTACAATACCACCATGGGTTTCTTCCATAATATCCTTGCACTCATGCTCTAATACACAATGATGTAATGCTTCATCTCTACCTAACTTGTACAGGTCACCATTGATTAACATAAATGGTGCCACACATATAACAAGTTGTTTCTTTTCTAATGCTTCCATTCCTTCTGGTGCCATACTAGTTCGTAGAAAAACAATGTATTCTAATTCCATGGGAACACATTATAACCTATATAACTGTGCATTTGACATGGTTTCTTTAATTGTCTATGCTTCTTCTCCTAAGTGAATTCTAGACAAGTGGTCTGGTCCATAACTACTTTTCCCTAGCTTTACCACAACTGTGAAGTCAAAATCTTGAAATAGGAGTACCCATCTACATATGTGCCCTTGCAAGACCAATTTGTTCACCAAATACTTTAATGCCATGTGATCTGTATAAAAAATGGTGTTAATAACAAGTAATGTCAAAACATGTGCAATACATATATCATTGACAAAGCTTCGCGCTTTGTACTTGTATAATTCCTTTTAGCAATAGTTAGATTCCTACTAGAAAAACAGATTGGATGATCTATAATACCTTCACCAGGTTGAGCTAACATAGTGCCAATGGTCATGCCAGAAGCGTCCACACATACATGAAATGTTTTATCCCATGATGGAAAATGTAGAATGGGCATGGTAGTAAGCTACTCTTTTAATATCTCAAATGTGTGCTACTATGGTTCTACCCAATAAAATGTACCTTTCCCTTTTAGTACTTCTTCCAAGGGTACAACAATTTTGGCATACCCTTTAATGAACTTTTTATAGGAACTTGTATGACCAAAACATCCACGCACCTCAATTTTACCGGTAGGTACTTCCAGGACTAGAATGAATGCAACCTTAGTTAGATCAACCAACAACCTATCCTTGATGATTATATGCCCTAAAAATATTCCAAAAGGTGTATCAAATATGCACTTCTTGATGTTTAAGGAGATACTCAATTCTCGGCATCCGTCAAACATTAACCACAAATTGTCACAATGATCTTTCATAAGCCCATATACTGTTCAGTCATCTAGATAAACCTACAAAAAGTTGTGAATAATATCTTCGAATGCCTGAACAACTATACGCGACAATACAGTAGGAATATTTTTCAATCCAAAAGGCATCACAATATAGGAAAAGTTTCCCCATTCAGTAGTAAATGTAATATTTTCTTGGTCCTCTTAAGCAATCCTAACCTGATGATACCTGGAAAACCCATCTGTGAAGGAATATATTTCACGTTTTGCAACTCCCTCTAGTATTTCCTTAGTATATGGCATAGGGAATAAATTTGTTACATAGGCAGCATTTAGCTCCATGTAGTCCACACATATTCTATTTCATCCATCCTTATTGATACTGATCACCATTGGACTAACCCATTCTGACTCACCAAGGGGCTTGATAATTCAAGATTTTAACATTTTATCAATTTCTTCATTTACCTTTTCTCACAAATTAAGATTCATTCTATAAGGTCTCTTTCTCACGGGGCGTGCACATTCCTTAAGCTTTATCTTCATTTCCCCAAGTGATTCATGCACGCCTTTAAGTTCACGAGACCCTCAAGGGAATAAGTCCTAATAATCCCTTAGTAACTCAATGATCTTTTCCACCTCTGAGTTTGACAAGTAGTCTCCAATTATGACCTCCTTAGACTCAACCTACGATCCTATATTGACCTTTTTATTCTTCATTGGTTCATGGTATGCACACGTATCCTTATCTGTACTATCCAAGACCTCATGCGCCCCCTGTGAATGGTCAATATCAAAATTTTCAACTTCCTCATTATCCACTATGTACACCATATTACTTTTTCCATTCTAAAGACAAGCACATTAAAGAAATATGGAGTCTTCTCCTTCTTCTTCAAAACACACGCTTGATTCTATTTCTCCCATTAATTCATGTATGAGTTCCTCCACATTTGCACTATCTCCCATGGTTAACCGCTTGAAAATTTTTAATGCCTCTCCTATTAGAATTTGGGATGAAAAGTAGTCAAAGATCTAGATCATTCCTGTAGTCAAAATTTTCTAATTACCAGTCTCTCTATGTAGTTTTTCATATACATACCAGGCATGTGTGTATCCTTGTAGAGTAGAATACATTCTATGTACCCAGAGTGAAGGTTGTAATGCTTCCTGTCCCACTATCCAGAGTCTCTCACACTGGTGAATGTAATGCTGAGCAGGTTGATCACCATTATAAGTGTAGATCTGCGTAGGTGCATTGCTTCTTCCAAACCTGGTAGATAGGGCAAATCTAATCTCCTTCCACTCCATAAGATTATCTATATGAACTACCCACAAGTGTGATGATGTAATATGTAAGACATATGAAAACATGTCTCCTGACCTAGTCTATGAACCATGCCTCCATGACTTCCAAAAATATAGGAAGATCTTCTGCTCCTGTATACCAAGGTACTGCACCACCTATCCATCGAATAGAGTGAAGTCCCTTCTTATGCGCAACTATTTTTTTCACCTCACACCCTATTATTTCATATTTACCAAAAGCCCAATCATCACACAAAATTCTTGTAGTATCACTAATAGAGTGAGAATCCTCCCACTGTAGGATGCCTTCCTTTGATGGCTCATTGACCTTTGGATTTGGAAAAACACGGACATAGATATTGTTTAAGTCCTCCGCACGTAGAGGCTCAACATATGGTGTAGAATTCCCATCTATCATAGGTATCACAACCCTTTCCTCCTTGCTCTCGAATCTACTATAACCCTTATTGAATCTCAAGTCAGCATTATTCACATAACACCAAGGGTGTCCAAGCAAGGATAGAAAACTATCTACTTCTGTAGGTGCTAATACCTCAAAATCCCTAGTGAACTTGGCCCCTTGTATATTTATAGTTGCATCCTTTAAAAATCTTATGGGAGTGGCCTTATTTTGGCTCACCATAAACAACACATTAGATTATGGCTACAATTGGGGTTTCCCCATTTTTACCCATGCATCTAATCTAAACACATTTACTTCCACACCTATATCTATCAGAATATCACTCAACAACAATCCATCCGCAACAACATTCAGAGTAATTTCCTTATCACAGTCAATGCTATCAGGGGGAATATTTGCGTCCATGATCTGTCATCCTGTCTCAGTACTTATGCATGGAGTGTTCCCTTTCAACCAACTTCCTAATAGTGGGATGATGTTATCCTGGTGCAACAGTTTGCATACTTCTCTTAAATCATTGATATTAGATTGAAATGTCTCTGATGCTTTCTAATCCTTTAAGTACTGTATTTCACCCTGAAGATTCCTTAGCACTTCTATGGTATCCTGGTAAGCCTCCTTCTGATGAGCCAGATCTGGCTACCTTACATGTAAAACCTCCTCCTTGGTGATAGTAGGATTTTGGTATGATGCTTCTCTTATACATGCTGCTTCAGCGTGTGTGGTAATATTTACAGGTAAGGCCTCAAGTTCTGGTGCTATCTTGGGAATCCACTAATTTTCCTCCACATGCTGCATCCTAACAATCCTTGCGCCTTTGTTCTCCTAGCTATGTAGTTTATTGAGATACTCATATAAGTCTGGGCACTCCTCATAGCTATGATTCTTTCCCCAAAAATAACATGTAACATTTTGGGGACATTTGCGCTTTATAATGATCAGGAGATCTACATATATAACATGTGCCTTGAGGAAACTTGCTTCTTCTTCCACCACGATATCCATGTCCTCTTCCACGACCTCCTTCAGAGTGACCCTCATTCTTGTCATAGCGGGATCGAGATAATTATCTATTACATTTGTTTGTCGTACCCCATTGTCTATAACATCTTGGATTTGACCAATCAATCAATAATCCTTAGTATCATGGGTCATGGACCTACAAATTTTGTAAAAGTTGGATATATTCTTCCTTATCATGCAAGGATAATGACTAGAATTATGATTCAAATGCCAGATCTCACAGTCCAACAGTAATGAGCGTACTATTATGTGAGGACAACTATCCTTGGTGTTACCTTCTACTTCATAATCTATACACCAAATTCTTAAGCGTGTTTCATGGGATGAATTTGTGGATAGCTTCTCTAACTATTTGGTCATAGCTATAATCTGTGCCTCTAAGAATGGACTAATTCAAGTGTCAATGCTCCCAACTACCTCAGCATGCAAAGCTACTTTCAGTGCTTCACATGGATCAGTGTATGTCTTATGTGATAGTGCTCTTCTGAATGGTTTAATCAATCCCCCAACAAGCCATTGTGCATACTAGTGGTGTGAATATCATAAGAAAGCTTAGATAGAAGTGTCTTAAAATGGGCATTATACTCATGTACACTCTCAATGGTGCGCTGCTTGATATCTTTGAGCACGATAATACTTTTCTACTCAAATTCTGGGATATAGAAATATTTTAAGAAGGCATCCTTCAATGATGCATAATCCATGCAAGTTTGATCAAGGTCAAACTTCCTATACCAGCTATGTACTCGTCCTTGCAAGGTAGTAGCGAATTGACTTGCCTTGCACTTAGCATCCATGATACCTTTCATGCTTCATAATATTTCACACATGTGCACATGTTCAATAGCATTCTCTATGCCTCTATACTCTGGAAGACGAAGAGACATCTCCATATAAATTTTCTCTTGTTTTTTTGGACCTTGACCACCTGATCTAGAACCTCATGTGTTTCCTCTACCTCCAGAACCACTAGATCCACTGGAGCTAGAACCACCTATACCTCCTGACCCTCCACTAGTAGCTGAAATAGGACCTTTCGATGTACTCCCCTATGATCTGACGGGAGTACTATATTGAACCCCTATAGTCTGTGAGGTATTTGTACTTCCTGAGATGAACCCAACATTTGGCGCACTTACATTCTATGTGGATGATGCACCTAAAGACACACCTCTGAATAACATTAAAGCCATATGTCCTACCATTGATGTACTTTCTCTGTTACTTCCCAAAATTTCTTGTTTATTACTGGTCATACTAGATACTCAACAACCAAGCATAAGGGTTAGGTCACTACGTGGGTTAAGATGCACACCCACAGTCCAAGTCATCTCTGCTGGCATACTTCTACATTAGGGTGCTTTCAATGATGGGGGAGTTCCTGATGCTATATCTCCATGTCTTCTAAGTGAGCTTTAAATCCTTCATGATCCATCTCTTTACTTAATTCCGTAGTTTCTACAATGGTACACTACTTCTCTATCTCCCTCTTTTTCACCTCATTATACTCAAGCCCCCTTTCCTATCTCTACCTTTCTACCACTAGGTCTATCATATTTCACTAAACATGCTTATGCTCTCGTGCACGGTGAGGTTTAGTTAGACATTGGTTTATCCTCCAGATTAAAATTTCCCATCAAGATCTTGATCACTATGGGAATACCTTGAAGATATGTTCCTCTAAGATATCGTAAAAATTGGAATTAAGCTACCTCCAGGTAAGAATACGTCGAAATTGAGTATTCTAGAATATAACAATTTAGAACACAACAAAACCACGTATCCACAACATGAGTCTAGATCAGGTCAACATCATAAAGGGCCTAAAATTATTCATGTGTCAAGTTAAGTGCATGATACCTCCAATTCCACTTAGATGCATAAGAAATCAATCACTCATATAATTCTACAGGAAAGATGGTGAAAAATCTCTCATATAAGTTGTCATATATATTCTGTTCTACCCAAGTACGCGTGTTAAAATGAGATCCACTACTGAATCGTCATGCATATTCTTCCTTCAAATCACATATCTACTCCTCAATACTTGCTAGAGTTAACCGGTATGTCTTCATTGAAAACCATCCTAAAAGCAACCGAGAAAGAGGTCTTGGCAATGAAACCAATCACACAGCCTAGAATTTACTAGATAACACCTTATTCATGTTGGCACATCACTCAGCCTAGATTGAGTGCTCACCCAAAGCACACAAATGTACCAGGCCCCTCTTTAGGGTTGTTGTAGCAGGATGTTAGTGTGATGAAGGAATAAACATATAGATCTATAACTAATCCATCATTCCACAATACATACCATATTCAAATTTATGAAAGAATAAGTTTAAACAATAATCATGATTGAATCAAGAACATGCACTACTTTATTACACATAGGAATAACACTTAGATTTAGTAAATAACTTCCATCTATTAATAAACAAAAAATCTCCTCAAAATAATGGCATTCTATACCAATGCACATATGGATCTAATATAGTAATCTAGTCATATATCTCTGTATATGTCTCTATCTCTCTTTATTTATCTATATGATTCGCATCATATATGTATGGTGGGGAATTTCCCTTCACCACTTCTCTATTCCAAAAATAGGCCGCATGCTAATAATAGTCACACACTGCTTACAGGCACAGCCACAGATGCAAGTGTGCTATCTATAGACCTCCTCTAGTTAACTGAAGTGACAATCCTATTCTTAGCTCGTCTCCACGTAAAACAAGCTTCGATCCTATCCTCTAAAGATAGATAATGTGTGGCGTGTACGTCCTTGCATCATTGGTGTGTTCCACATGCCATATTACAAAAATAGGTCTTCATGCTCAAAATAGGATAATTCCTGAATGCTAAAATTTCCCTCCGCACACGTACTCTTCGTGCCCATTCGCGCCCTTAAACGTGGCCTACTTTCCCACGCTGACTTCTTGTGTGAGTTTTTTCAAGTGTTCTTTGATCAACAAAATAAGTGGTTAATAATAAGTATTATGTTTTGAAAGAGTCTTATTCAGTTAAGTGAAGCATTGACTTAATGCTAGGAGTGATGACGTAGTCTTAATTAGTTAAATGCCCTTGGAATGGGTCCAAGGTGAGGTGGTAATAAACTTATTCTTGATAATTGGATTAATTAATTAATTAAAATGTGTGAACAAGGTAATGGTAAGGGGGTATGTTATTTGAAAATGGATTAGACGATTGTGACCCAATTTTAGGTGTCTACATTTTCCCATTTTTGTCATTTAGCTTGTCGTAATAAGCGATGATGAAAAAAACAAGAAGTAGGTTACCACAGGTAAGGGTGGAGGTGACCCCCCTCAATTCAAGAACTGATTAAGTGTGTCCTAATTAGTGATGGGTTTGATAAGGTAATAGGTGATGAAAAACAAGGTAAGGTGTAGGTGTAGGTATAGGTAATAGGTGTGATAAGGGTGAGGCAGGAAAAAACATGCACGTACTCAAAATAAAACAAGGTACTATGTTGAAGAGAACAAAAACTCTACATTTTAACAGGTTGATATTTTATCTGAACAAGGGTGATGTGGTCCAGGTATCCAAGGTATAGGAAGTGCTTTGGGAAACACAATGGGTCAAGGTGCATGAACAAGTATAGGTGTGTTCCAAAATAACAAAAGGTTTGGTTTGGTCAAGATAAACATTACGAAATAATGAAAGGTAAGGTCCAGGGTGAAACAACACAGGTAGCATTATCACACAATATAACAAGTAAGTGAGTTTTATTGTAAAATAGGTGGACTCGGTACGATGAGGATATACATGTGAGGTAAATTTTCCCCTAAGTAGCCTTAGGGAGTTGACAAGGTGGTAATGCTAGTAGGTGGGTCTTTAAGGATGTTTTATGGTTGTCGTAGTGAGACAAGGGGATGCAACACAAAAATTTAGGTCAAAATGAGGTTGGTTAGGTTACTGACCGGGTGACCAATGCCGGTTGGTGGAGAATTTATACCGGTTTGTGTGACTAATGTCAGTCACCTAGGGTATGAGTAGACTGATGTCAGTCTCCAAGGTGGTGAGTTAAAATAGAACTCCCAAACCAAAAGTAGTCATTTGAGGATTTTTCTATTTGGAGAATGACTTTTGACAACAATATTCATTAGAAAAGAGACGGAGAGGGACATTGTGGTGATTTGGAAAGAGATTAATTGTTAGAGGAGTGAGGTTATGGGCCCAATTACAGCCAGATAAGTGAGTGTGATTGTTTTAGAGTTTGGTAAGGCAGTTGACATGGAAGAGGAACGAGAAGGTTTAGAGGGAAATATTTTGCAGGCTCTAGAGGTTTAAGCACAAAGGTGTCGGTGAGTAGAGGTAGGATTTAATCCTAAATTTTGATGTTTTGAGAAAAATAGGGTAGGAAAATAGTAATTTTAAATTTTTTTAATTTGATGAAAATGGGGGTGAAACTGGGTAGTGGGACAATTGTATTTATCTATAACACTATTGGGTATATGATCACATTGTGTGCCTACATCAACTTGGACTACTAAGACAAGGGTGGGAGGTGGGTGTATACATGACAAGATATAGGTGGTTGCTGCAAATTAGAGAGTAGGTGAGGGTTGATGGTGTGAGTCGAGATATAGCATATTATCAGAGGCTACTAAATATTTTATCACTTGTCAAGATTCTATGGAGGCCCTAACTTGTGTATCAAGAGTTTATGGGAATAGAGGAAGAGCTGGAGGGTTTACAACTTCTTAGATAGATTGAGGGCCATAGGGAAAGGATGTATGAGTGCATATCTGTAGAGTAGGAAAGATGCCAGTTTGGTTTACAGCAGGATATTCTCCCACCATTCCCACATTAGTTCCAAGAGGATGTGGAGATTTCATTACCTCTTCCACATCTGACACCACCAGCATGAGTGGTGGAGCAGGAAGTTTATGCGATGATTGATTATTTTGGGTGCACACAATAGTATAGGAAGTGGTGGGCCACACACTTAGAGGATGCACCAGTCAGGCTAGGAATGACCGATTTGGCCATAGTGATCAATGTGAGGAATAGTCTATAGAGGCAGGTTATGGCACTACAGGAACATGTAACTACTTTACACACGTAGGTGATTGCACTACATGAACAGTTAGTGGCAGCATAGGCACAATCCTGAGATGGGAGGCAGGTTGTAGTATTGCAGATTCAGGTCACTAGTGTATAGGCACTAGTGGCTTCATTATAGACACACTTAGCAGATGCACAAGAACAAGTTAGAGTTGGGGGACACATGGTTTGCAATCCCTCACCTCCAAGGGCACATTATAGGATGAAAATATAGGGATATGGTTCATTATCATAGGTATAGGTACAGGGACCACTACAACAGGCATAGGGTCCACAACCTTAGGGACAAAGATAGATAGCAATGCCACCACCACAGGTGATATTTATGGACTAATACAAAGAGTTTATGGTAGAGGCCAAATAATATGAGGATCAGATTTTAGAGAGTGGTATCCATTTAATAAACTATGCTACTTATAGAGCACAATAAGAACTCAGTGAGAGGTCCAGATCATGGACCTGTTGTGCCAGTAGTTTAGGGAGCCACTAGTTTCATGGGAAGGGTCATCAGAAGGTGAATAGTTCACAAAGAGAGAGGCTAGTTGAGGGGATAGGAGAGAGTGGAAAATGCACTAGACCCTCCAAGGGATGAGGAAATTACGAAGATTGTTGTTTATTTTTTTCTTTTGACTTATATATACCATCTTGTATACTGAAGAGGTGAGATGTACATGATATTTTTGAGAGACTTATTTGTATCTGTATATATAGTGTATTGACATCCAAACATTCTAGTATGTAGATAATGGAAGTTATGTCTATTTTTTTTGCTTTTAATTCCATTATATAGTTATTATGGAAACTAGAAATGTAGGCATGGTTTATGTATTGGTTTTATTTCCATCGGACACTCCCATACCTTCTCCTTTAGTCCATCAGGCACTCTGATATCCATGAACACTAGTGATAAGAGACCAACTCCAAAGTTGAACTTTCCTCTTAAGCACACTTCTTTAACGATTTTGTCTGTAATATATTGTGAAATGTTGTATACTACTCCTTTAGACATCTTTTTGACAATGTGGAACCACACAGTGTTCACTTGTGACAACCTTTCCTGGTCATTAATCTTATACAACTGGATACTTATTTAGTTTTTCGATGTCCATACCACATAGAACATTTATATATCCCAACTCCTTCCTGGTCTCCAATATTGGGATTTTATCTGTCAGATCATCTTGTAAATCATCTCATGTCCCTTTCAACCCTGTCACCGAGGAGATGAGCATGGCTGAAATTCTGACTTTTTGCCCTGTAAAGTAGAAAAAAGCCTCATGCGCTCTGCTCATAAGCCATTGGTATAATGGATCATACTTCCTGAAATAAGGGAGCTCATAAAGTTGGTAAACCCCTATCCTATGCAATAGCTTCTCAAAAGCATCATCATACTCTGACATATCTTCTTATGTGCATTTATTTGTCTTTGTGTTCAACAATGCAACAAGATCCTTCTTGTTCTCAATGGTACGGTGATTTTACTCACTCACTTTTCTTTTCCTTATGTGAGAATCCCACTCCTGGCCAAAAATAACCCCCTCTAGATATTGCACCTTTGAAAAATTGATTTCTGGAGCCATTTCTTCCTCCTTGACGACCACACTCTTCTTTCCTTTTACTCTTGCTGCACCTACCTTCTAGGGTGCCACTTTTACCTTGCAATCCTTTATAGATCCTTTCCGTTCAAATTTTTCAATGTGTGAAGAAAACCCTAGTTCAATTCAGTGTGCCTTAGGTGAAATTACGTGCCCCTAACTCGTCTTCATGCCTCATTTTTCTCAAACCCTTCACCACTGAGCACACAAGCTTCTTCTATGCATAAAACTCATCGTCACGAATGCTTACACACCTCTTGCACCTTAAAAATTATCACTCGGCTCTTTGCAATTGGATTTTTTCAAATAATCTTAATCGCAACATTAAAAATGAATTCACATCCCATATTTATATATATTTATCAAATTTTGATGCATTTATTGCTCTTTCACCTACCAAATATCACCTCATTCATTGACCAAATTCATTCGTTCTGTGATGTACATATTCACGCACGATTTATAACCTTCTAGCATGCCTTAGTACCATATGGTCATAGACTTCTCTTCAACATGCACCCTTGCGTACGAGTACCTCATCACTGTACCTTCTCCTGGTAGTTATCATGGCCTTCTCTTGCCTCGCATTATACTGTTCCTTCTTTCATATCCATCCTTGGTATCTTGTGAGAAGCAATATTTATTTGACTTAAAGCACACACATAGCATATTATTCCTTTATCCTTTCAATTCCCATAGCTTATTATTCCTTTATCATTTCAATTCCCATAGTCTTGTACTTAGATATAAACAACCACCCCACACAAAATCTATGTGCAGTCCTTTGTGCATAATTATTCTTCACCTAGTAATTAGATTCATGTGCACAAGCGCGCTTATTACACAAGAACAACAACTAAACTGAAAAAGCATAACAATAATAAAATAAATACATTAATGAAATACATAATTGAAAACCTAATCTAAATGGAAATACTACCTTATTACAAACACCAATAAGACATATTTATAGTAGGGCTTCAACCTACTCCCATTGAAGTAACTGGGTAGCCGTGTTCCATCAAGTGCTTCTAACTAGCAAGAACCTATTTCAAGTATGTGAGTGATGACATACGGCCCCAAAAAATGTACTTTAAGTTTTCCTGGATGGTGCAAGAGTTGTAAAGTACCATTTGTCCAATCTCAAACTTCTTATCCCTTATGTTTCTTTCATGTCATGCTTTTTTCCTGGCCGTTTCCTACTTCTGACTCTATCATGTTATGGCTCATCGCTCATCTAGTTGAATCATCTTCTCAATACGATCTTCTAAATCCTTCTCATTAGCTAGACCTCTAGTGCACGCAATGTGAAAAGAAGGTAACATAAATTCTATTGGGAGAATGGCTGCTATGCTAAACACCAACTGAAACAGTGTGGCTTTGTTCAATCTCTTATAAGTTGTTCTATATGTCCAAAGAATAATTGAAACTTTATCATCCCAATTATTTCTTCCAACATCAAAATGTTTTGTCAAATTTTGGCTCAAAATCTTGTTGAAAGCCTTAGCAGTTCCATTTTCCTGAGAATGATAGAGTGTAGTTTTATGGTGTGCAACCATAAACTCATCTAATAGGATCTTGATTGTCTCATTCAAAAAGTGTGTACCCCTATCACTTGTCAAACTTATAGGACATCCATATTTTGTAAGAACATTCTCGCATAGAAACCTAGCTGTTATAGCTGTTGTAAAATCCTTTGTAGGTGTGAATTCTACCTAATGTGTAAGATAATCTATGTAAGTAATGATATAGTGTGATCCATTCCTGCCCGTGGCTAGCAAAATAGGTCCTACAAAGTCAATGGCCCATTTATCAAATGGTTTAGCACTAGTAATTTTTCTCAAAGGCATCTCATCTCTTTGCTCTGATTTTCCTAGGCGCTGACAATGGTCACACACCTTGCAATATGCCTTATAATCTTTATACAGTGTCTCCCACCATAATCCAATGAGTAGGATCTTCTGGGTAGGCGCATCACTTGTATAGTGGCCACTATAATACTACCATGGGGTTCTTCCATAATATCCTTGCGCTCATGTTCTAATACAAAACGACGTAATACTTCATCTATGTCTAACTTGTCAAGGTCATTATTGATTAACATAAATAGTGTCGCATGTATAGTAAGCTGTTTCTTTTCTAATGCTTTCATTCCTTCTGGTGCCATACAAGTTCATAGAAAGATAACAATGTCTTCTAATTCCATGGGTACGAGTTGTAACCTATATAATTGTGCATTTGGCATGGTTTCTTCGATTTTCTATACTTCTTCTCCTGAGTGAATTCTAGACAAGTGGTCTAGTCTAGAATTACTTTTCCCTGGCTTCAACACAACTGTGAAGTCAACATCTTCAGATGGGAGTACCCATCTACATATGCGCCCTTGCAAGACTGGTTTGTTCACCAAATAATTTAATTCCATGTGGTTCGTATAAAACACAAATTGTGTTGCTAACAAGTACTATCGAAACTTTCGTAATGCATAGATCACTGATAAAGCTTCATGCTCTGTAGTTGTATAATTCCTTTCAGTAGGAGTAAAATTCCTACTAGTAAAAAACTTGGATGATCTATAATACCTTTGCTAGGTTGAGCTAACATAGCCAATGGCCATGTCAGAACCATCCACATGCACATGAATTGGTTTATCTCATTAGGGAAAATGCAAAATAGGCACAATAGTAAGTTTATCTTTTAATATCTCAAACGCACACTACTGCGGTTATACCCAATAAAATGTACCTTTCCCTTTTAGTAATTCTTCCAACGGTGCAACAATTTTTCCATACCCTTTGATGAACTTTCGATAGTAACCTATATGACACAAAACTTTGTGCACCTCACTTTGGCTTGTAGGTGCTTCCAGGCCTAGAATGACTGCAACCTTAGTTGGATCAACAAACAACCCTTCCTTGTAAATTATATACTCTAACAATATTCCAAAAGGTGTAGCAAATATGCACTTCTTGATGTTTAAAGAGATACTCAATTTTCTGCATCATTCAAACATGAAGCACTAATTGTCAAAATGATCTTTCACAAGCCCATATACTGTCCAATCATCTAGATAAACCTACAAAAAGTTGTGATTAAAATATTAGAATGCTTGAACAATTATACACGAGAATACATTAGGCATGTTTTTCAATCCAAAAGGCATCACAGTATAGGCAAAGCTACACCATTCAGTAGTAAATGTAGTCTTTTCGTAGTCCTCCTGAGAAATCCTAACCTGATGATACCTAGAAAACCCATCTATGAAGGACTATATTTCACGCCCTTCAACTCCCTCTAGTAATTCCTCAGTAAATGGCATAGAGAATGGGTATGTTAGACAGGAAAAATTTAGTTCTCTATAGTCCATACATATTCTAATTCATCCATCCTTCTTGTAACACCCTGAACTGTTGTTACTTTATCCTTTCCATTCAAGTGTTGATATGTGATTTTCCCATATGAGGATATGTTCTTTTGGTTTCGGGAAGTCATACTTGGTTTGGTTTTGTCTTTTCTACTCTTAAGATCTTTGATTGAACTAGAATATGCTTAGATTCATTTTCTTTCATTTCTTGCATATGAGTGCAATCTGATTTTTGAGAGATTGTAGACTTATCTATCTCTATGACTCATCCTTGGATCGATTACATTGATCCAAGGAATGTTTTAATTATATTTGGGATGAACAATTATGTATTGACATTTCGTCAATTATAAAGTTTGACTGAACTTAGAATATATAAATTCTTTTAAACCTCCTTCATATGAAAATATTTCCATAGTGGAAAGTTTTGTTGGATTCTGGAAATTAATCCTAGCAGGTCATTGTAATTGGAATTTTGTTTCAGTAATTTTGTCATCAGAAAGAACCTGGAACTCAAGCCAGGTAAGATATGTGAGTTTCCCATCTAAATCTATTTTATTTTATACAAATCCAGAATTTAATCTGGGAACGTTGTATTTTGTTTGAATTATGAATGACAATTTTAGCCTATCTAAGTGGACCTAAGCTAGAATCTGAAAGGTTATTAGTTTTTAAATCTAAACTATAACCTATTGTTGCAAAGGTTAGTTAATCTAACCTAGTCCTAAACTATGTACTTGATATTACCTAAGGGTTATCTAAACCTAATACTAAGGTGAGTGACTAATGTTATATCCCAAGGTGTTAAAATTAAATTTACCTATGATCTAACCTAAGTCACTAACCTATCCTAAACTAGTCCTATGAATGGGAACCTAAGGGGTCACAAGTTTTGGGCGGTGGTTTCTATGGCATTTAAGGCAGGGATAAGGTTCAGAGGACAAGGTGTACTACTAAGGTTAGCGGAGGTTAATTTGGTAAGTGGGGGCTTACGTGGCAGCATCTCTAAAAATGGAAACTCTTATTTATATTAACACGGAGCTTGCCAACTTTGGCAGGTGGTGGAAATGGAAAACAGGTAGGAGAAATGATCTTAATGCAATTAATTTGCATGGTTCCTCAAGCCATTACAGCTTTGGGAGACTTGCAAAGGGAATTTTGTTTGGTTGTTTCTTTTTTTATGCTTTCCATTTTTCGCTTTGCATGAGCACTAGTTTTTAGAACCAATAGTTTACTTTTCATTGCATGGCAATTTTGAAAGTTTTAAACCTACTTCTGTGTCATGGGGAATATATAAGGCATGGAGGAAGCAATATTTTTTTGTTTAATCTTTCGTGGAAAAGAAGAGAAAGGGAAAGCTCATCCAGAGGTCTTCTTTGACTTTTTAGCAACACTATCAGGCATGATAGGCCGTAATTGTTAAAATAATTATTTCCTTTAAATGTTTTTATTAAAAGAAATCTGTTATGATGATATATGTGCATTTTTGCTTGACTGGTAAAAATGATTTGTGGGTTTTGTGTAAACTTGGGTTCTGGGTTGAACGTGGAAATTTTGGGTTCTGAATGAAACTTGTTTTCATTGTTCTTTTGTTCCTTTGCTATGGTTTAAACTTGGAGTTTCTTAATCGATTCAGAACTATCGCATTACCTTTCTTCACTATGTATTTGTAACTAAGTCAATAGTACCGGACTCCGTAGGTTTTTCTTGGTGATGAAATTGGTGAATGTGTTTGATTTCTTAAGATCCTTATTGTTGTTAATGATCTAGTTGTATTCGTCGATCTGGGTTTTTTTTGTGAACAATTGTGTTTTCATACCCATGTGGGTAAACCACTAGTGACTGCTATAAGCTCTTATCTAACTGATTTATTAGATTAAAAAATTGTTCCATGGAAGGAAATGTTTTAAAAGGTTACGTGTTTTTAATACTATGGTAATCTCTTATTGCTTCGGCTATGAATAGAGTAATGGATTGTTTGCTTCGCCATGAGAAACTGTGACTGTAATGAATTCATGTTCAAGGAAATCGGTAAATGATTTCGTGGAAGGGTGGTTGGTATACTCTGTGAAACTTGAATATTACAAGTTACGTGTTTTGGAATTATTGAATGATTTAAATCTATATATCCTCTTGTGAAGGGGTTTGATTACTTTTTAATTTCACAAGTATTGCGAGTAATATAGTTTATGGTTTAGTTGTTTATTTTTAAGGTAACCATGAATGTTAGCAATACGGGTATATACTGAAAGATTATTCGTTGAATGGATTTCTTGTTCTTCTTGTGAATTCTTGGTTGATCTTGGAAAAGTTGTAATAAGAAATTATGTTTATCAATTCTAGGTTTTTAAACATACTTAGGAATTGACATTAGAGTTGAAATGGGTTGAAGCATATGGAAGACCTATTTTTAATCTGACTGTTATTATATAATTATTATAATGGTTTGAAAATTTTGACCTTGGGTGTTTTTGAAAACAAGATTTGAATACGTTTATAAATACTAAATATTCAATCTTGTTTAGTGTATTATATTGAAATGGCACCGGATGATGAATCGGTCCAACTAGACTAGTATTGGATTACTTTATAATAAAGGGAAAACGTTAAGTTAACCTAACTTGATTTTAATCTCGAATGGTTCGAGAATATGAAGGAAAGTAGCTTGTTTCCTTTGAATCGGGTTTATATTGAGTTCGATAGGTTGTAATGTTTTGTGTTAAATGTTGATATTGGTTTCATTGGATGTATAGTGGTAGATCCTGTAGGGATCTAAGGATAATTCAATATGGTGGCTCTACCTGAACCGAACTGTTGAGTGTACTTAAGTGCTAGAAACAAATTCTTGTTCCTTGATTAGATTTATTAAATGGTTATTATTTCTTGAAAATTCGATTTAGTTCTAAAACATGGTTACAATAGTGTTTTGATCATCTCTATTTTATCTCTGAGTTAAAAAGGAAGGTTGGGAAGGGGCTTTAAAAGAAAGAAATTTTTATTGATCTCTTCTTGAATGTTAATATAATCTTTCTTAGAATTATTTAAGGAACTCAATCAATAAAGTTATGGGATGGCAGATTATTATATTAAGATGAAAGAAACATTAGGATTAGGGATCCTAACCTGGAAGACTCCTTTCATTTTACAGTAGTCTTAAGATTTTGTTTTAAACTTACTATTTTTTATTCTATTGGCATAGTAATTCAGTATGTATTGCCTTGCATACTTGTCATTAATTGAAAATCAAGTATAATAAGACGAAGGAAAGATTCGTAGGAGAACTTGCGGTGGTAGTAATCCATTCCTTTTGTTTAAATTACTTTTGTATGAACCTATTGGGATGAATACTTAAAGTGGTTTAGTGTTAAATAAAAGGTGATCAAATCATGATATACATTGTTTCAGATTTTTCGGATGATTAGGTGCATAGTAAACAGATTGTTCCTTCTTACTTTCTTGCAAGAAATGAGATGAATCATCCAAAATAGATTAAGTTTAATTTACATCTGTACCTTAAGTTATGATATGAAGTTGTATTATAATTGATAGGAAGAAAACTCAGAGTGTATTATGATTTTGCATTGTGAAGGTAATTGTTGGAATCAATTATACTTTAAATTTAGGGCAAGTGAAATAGAATATTCTTTCTATCCATTTTGTTTTAACAATGTACTAGGACTCTTTATATTGACTTCACTTTAAGTTTAGAAATTATGAAGTAATTGATGTCATTATAACAGGGTTGTTTAATTGAAACAATTAGTGGAATGCAATTGTTTTAAGGATTAGTGCTTATCATGCTCAGTTCATTGAACTGACCCATGCTAGCAATTTTTACAGATGGACTTCGTAAGTGGTAAAGGAAGGAAAAATCTAATATGATGCATTGACCATTCTAAATTGGTTCTTATGAAGAATTCTGATTTGATTTCTAAACTGTATTGTGAAAAGAAAAGTTATCTCTTTTGTTTGAAGGCTATTGTCTTAAAGTATGCGCGAAGTGCATAAGTTGTAATTATATGGGTTTGGAAATGAATGAAATAGTGAGAAATTACTTATGTGGATTGTGTAACTTATCTTGTTGGGATGATCTTCTTATTATCTTTATGAATGAGTGTGCATTCTTATTGTTATTATAAAATGGAATATAGATGAATTTCTTAAGTAAGCCATAGCTAATTATGTGGATGAATACGACATTCTTGATCAGTGATTCTTTGTAACTTATGATTGTGATTAAAATTTGTAAATAAGATCATTGCATTTATAAGGAACAGTGAGAGTGGGTTAAGCCCTAAAATGTAACTATAAGAAGAAGAGGAATTTCCTCTCTTGTAATGCACTAATTATAAAAGGACTATATGGTTAGGAATCACTAAGACTTAACAGTATTAAGTCTGATATGTCTCAGCCTATTATGTTGATACATTTCCTTTGTTGGATAAGTTATTTAAAAATAATGAAACTTAAATTGTTGTTGTCATATTTTTTTTGGATAAAAGGTTGTTAGGTCCCAACCGACAACCATGAAGCAACCTTAAGTTAATTAAGACCCTTTTGTAAAGCTGAACCCTAATTACAAAAAGGTAACTTAAAGAGTGTTGGACTCAGGGTTAGGGAAGGCTGCTAAAATATGTAGTTCTGTAACCCAAATATAACTTAACGTAAGTAAATTCTTGGAGATATGTACATTTTTTGCAAGGCTATCCCATAGGATGTTGACACACGTCAACTGTAAGGTTGTACCTTCGAGAAGATTAGGATCTTTTTGAGGATACAACAATGTAGATGACATGTGGCAACACCCTTCTGCATTGATCGCTAAGATTTACACACCTGGAACTTGATCACGATTTCTCTCTGGGACTATTTAGGACCATAATCAGGTTATGAGGAAGCCCTTTGAGACTCAGGGTACCTTGGCACATGGGGTTAACTTCAGTTGACCTAGTATGCTAGTTTACCCTTAGTCTTTAAGAGCCTCTTCATATCATGGACTATGATGTTAATCCGAACTAGAGTGAAACCTTGGGACAAGGGGACTAACAAAATTCAGTATAAGACGCTCTATATAACAATAGAGTGGGGTGAAGGACGTATTCCAGATTGATGAGTATGTCTTCAAGGAATAAGTAATATGAATAGTATGTTATAAATCTTTGGCCAAAGTATCGCAAGCTACTGATTACGTTGTCCTATTCACCTAGTCTAAGGATCGTGATGCTGATGAATATTGGTAACAATTATTTAGATAGGTTCCTTGGACAGATCACTCAGAACCTGGAATAGGGTAAGAGAACCACGAATATGAAGTACTCACTAGAAAACTCCAAGCTCAATGTTACACATGAATAGATCGGTAGTTCACTAAGTCATGGAATGAATAGATCGGCGGTACACTGAGTCATTACAACTGCATATGGTTATCTATTATAAGAATGATTATAATGAGATGTGTGTTCTAAATTATGTATTTAGAACGGAGAAAATTAATCATGCAAAAAAATAAAATTCTTGTTTTTGAAGTATTAAAATGGGAATGTTACATCTTGGTATCAAAGTTGAAGGTTTTTTCTCCCGTAAAATTGTTGGGGGAAATTTTACAGATAACCCTACAAAAATTTTGTTCCGGCCCCTTGTCAAGAACTCCTTGCGTTCGGAACGTTGCAAAATCCCTTCCCGGGAAATCTAGTTTTCCGAACTTAGCCATTTTTGGTCTTTTTTGGTTGGGCGCATGTATAATGAGTGTAACATCAAGTTTTCTTGTGCCCCCTTTAAATCCTTTGGTGCATGCTTTCTTGTGTCAACAGGCGTTTTGGTGTGCCTCACTATGTTGAGTCTTCCTTGTATGCACTGTTGGTCGTCAAATAGGACTTTTTAGAAGAGCAACAGTCAGGGGACAAGATGTCCCTCCTCTTTAATGGGAGAGGTTCCCTTATTCAGAAACGAACTTATTTACAAATGTACAGAACATTGTTTTATGGTCAAACTTGGATTTTACGAAAGTGTTTTCCACAAGGATCATCAATTACACAAGGAATGAGGAAAGGGAATAAGGAGATGAGCAGAATAGCAACATTCAGAATTATAGATAGCAGAATAATTCTTCGTGTATGCGAAGCTTCAAAGAATTTAAGACAAGATCATTTGCGTTGGCTGAATGAGATTAAATTTAAAGACACAAAGTTCTATAAATAACCTTCTTCAGATTTATTAATCAAGGACACAAAGTTCCTTCTTGGTTGTACAAGATCACTGTATTTGCAAAACTAAATTGTATGCAATCAGAGAGACTAATGAGTTAGGAACAAAATGATCTCCACAATATTAAAGGAAAACACAGAGATAACAAGAATTAGATAGACAAAGAATGGAAAGCCCTTTTGTATTGATTTTTTTAAGGTCTATTTACACTTTCAGCAAATATCCAAGTTCTTCCTCCTTCTCTAAAATGGCGTGGAAAGGCCATTATATAGCTTACAAGTCAGTTACTCTTCGTAACCATTTCTTTTAATTAAAGAATAGTTAAAGATCGCCCATTGCAATACCTTAACTAATTACAAGGAATACGAAAAGAATGGGAAGAAGAGAAAAGAAAGGAGAAGGAGACAGGTGGCCAGCTACTGGGAGGGACCCACTGTCTTCAGAATCCGCTGCCTGAATTTCTTCAATGCCTCAGCTATGTCCCTGCCACGTGGAACTGACTTGTTGGCTGCAGACTGAGTCCAAAATCCCAGACACTTCTCCATCTCTTTATCAAACTCGACGTGAGTATGATAATCTTTATTTTCTTCTTGAATGGCAGATTGAAGAGAACAAATTTCCTTCATCTTTTCCTTAGAGATGGAGCTTTCCTTAAATAGATTATCTTTGACAAAAGCTCTGAACTGAGCTTTGATTTCTTGCAAGGACAGGGAAACACCAGAGCTTTCATCCTGAAGATGACAATGTATATCCTTGAAAGCAGCAACAGCCAGTGTCTTGAAAGCTTCTCCCTTCTGCCAGCTGTTCTTCATTTCTCCCACAGCTTCCTCCAAAACTCTAATCTTCCACTCCACACTGTAGACCCAGGATTTTGATAGATTGTCCTTAGCATCATCGAAAATCTTATTCGCCAGTAAGATGTTCTCATCTGTCTGTCCCATAAGGCAAAGGTCTACTATACAACTGCTCCAGATTTTTAGTTCTTTATCCATAGTATTGATAGTGGAGGAGAGCTTCAGTTGCACACTACTCACCTTTTCATGGAGTTTGAAAGCTTCATCGATGAAGTTTAATCCAGCAACAAGCATGTCATCCACCATGGCTTTAATGGCTCTGCCATAGACAGAATACTTGTGCATATCTTTGATACTTTGCACTTCATCTTGGCTTAGAATGACAGGAGGTGGAAGAGTAGTCAATGGGGTAGGGTCCAAGACTTTATCCTTAGATAAAAGAGACTTGATGAAACCTGTGAGAATCTGGGCTTGCTCTTCCAACTGTTCAATAGTTTTCTGCCCTTTCTCTACCCTTCCAATGACTCTTGAGACTGTTTCCTGGAGGTTGTGAATTTCACCTTCAGGAGTAGACTCTCCCATAGGGATTCTTGAAAGCTCCAAGTCAGATGCCCGCAAGTCTGATTCTGATTTGTCTACTGTAGGCTTAGCAATCTCCAAGAATTGCTGACCTTGGGCATCAGACACTATTCTGGAAGTAGTTCTGGCTTTCTTGGCACGAGAAGGAGTGGTGCCCAACAAGGCTGCAACAGCATCGAAATTTGGTCCCAAGCTTTGAGAGGAGGATTTTCTCTTCCTTTTGTCAACCAAAGGTTGCACCCAAGCAAAAGAGGAAGAAGAATCTGCAGGAGAAGCAAGGGGACCCAGAGACAGGGAGCTCATGACACTCAGGGTCTGCGCAGCTGTTGACTCAAGCTGAGATGTGAGTAAAGCACTGGAGGCGATGGCGGTAGAAGAATCAGTAGCACCTGGAAGTTCAGTGCTCTGGACCTCCTTGTCCTTATCTGTTGGATCTTCAGGAACATTTGCAGGAGTTGGCATCTCACTTTCTTCACTTTCACTGAGAACAATGATGTTCTCTGGCCCTATAGGCAACTCTGCCTGTTTTCTTGGAGGGTCATTCTCTGCAGGCTCCTTCTTTACCTCTTTGAGTTTCTTCTTATATACCTGGGTAGATGGAGAGGGAGTAGATTCAGCAGGTCCTTGTGTTGATGAGGCAGGAGGTGTTTGCATTGGTGTTTCAGACCTTGGAACTGATGCCTCTCTTATTGGTGTCGAGTCACCCTTGGAGCTGGATTCTCCTGAGTGCCTCTTGAATTCTCGGATCTTCTTACTGAACCAGACCTTAGTCCTGACTAAGACTGGAGCAAGAATCTCAGCCAGATCATCCCTCTCTTTCCTGTTCCAATCAAGGTCCTCCAGAGGGGTGTGCTTAATCACATTTTCATACTCATACGAGTATAGGTCAGAATCGTCATCCTGGAGACCTTCAGGAACTTGGTACAGACCGAGTTCTTGAATCAATTGCAGGGAGAACCTGCCACAATGCCTTCTCCTGGCCTCAAAATCATCTGCACAGTCAGCCCAGTAGTCTTCTGTATCTGCCCTATGATGGTAGATTATCTTGATGTTCCGTTCAATAAACTTCTTCAAGTCAAAGAAGGTTCTTGGCTTGAAGAAATGAACAGTGATAGGGACCAGGGCTCTTTCTATGTTCTGAGCATCCAGAGCTGTTTTGCATGTGTAGTTTCCCAGAGAGATGGGAAACTGCAAACCAGAAATCTTCTTGTCTCTGCAAGTTCTGTGCAACTTGTCTAGTTGCCTGCATATTTCTATCAAATCCATTTTATCATTGTAGAACATGGTAAGCCGTAGAGGAGTGCTTTCATAGCCAGCAAGCCTGATATAGGAAAATTTCCTGAATTGAATGAAATAGGCTCCATACTGCGATATCAGGTTCATGGCTTCATCTGAAAACCTTCTAGCAGTATCACCTTCGAGCAATCTGACCACGTACATGGTGAAAGCATCATTGACCCTTCTGAAATTCCGATTGCTGGTTTCCAGGGTGAACTGCGGGCAATAGGCATACACTGGATCATCTTTGTGTGCATCTATATAGGAGAAACCAAACCACTGCCTTGATGCTGCTAGGGTATACATCAGATATGAAGTCATATAGAACTTCTTTGTTTGCTGAACGTTGGATAGCTGCTCCGCCAAATTCATACTGATGATCTCTGTCCAGTTGATGTTTTGTGTTCCCTCGCACACCATGCTGATGAGCGGGCACATCCAGAAATGGAACTCATTGGTGGAGGGAAAACCCATAACCCGAGCCAGCAGGATTATGAAGTCTGACAATTCCTCATTGAAATCTGCTCGGAAGAGGGTTTTGGTTAGGCGAGAAGCACCTTTCTTAGGGTTCTTCAACCAAGACTTCACCACTCGCACCTTGTATTTGTCACTGTCTTGGTCGAATAGGGTCTGTGCTTGATCCCGGGAGACGACTATAGCATTGTCCAACTCCGGAATCCTCAGAGCAGCGCCAATGGCGGCAGCGTCCAGCTTGGCAATGAGTTCTCCATGTACATTTGTTAATTCGCTCGAAGCGGGGTCGAAGTGAGCTCCGCATGAAAGCACCGTATCAGCACTTTATACTGAGATTGGGAAACCACCGACAAAAGCCAAACCGCTATCATGAATCGTTTGTGCTATTGGTGTAGGGTTTGCATCTGCCATTCTTGCCCAAAAATCACCGAAGTCGAGATGACGAGCTTCGCTGTCCCCAATATTGCTAACAGCAGACTCAAGCGGAGAAATTTGCTCCTGTCCCTGAAACTTGATCTTCATGTTGATAGTCTCGGAGCTGCAACCTAGACTCGGGAAGGAATTTGCAAAGGGAGGGGATATTTGCGCAGGTTTTCAAATTGCAAGGGTTCGAGCAAAGATAGCATGGAAGCAATGCGAAAAATGCAAAGGGGAAATGCTCGTTATATAGCCGCTTGGAGAGAGGAATGAATTTAATGCGCATTGAATACACAACCACCAATTTGAATAGCATCATACTCGGAGTGAGCGGGAAAAAACTAAGTGTGAATGACACTTGGTACGCTTGGGACATGTGAGACGCGAATGCGCGAAACACGCGGCTCGGCCGATTCGGGCGAAACAGGGAGAGAATGCACAAATGCTTTTTGGAACGATTGGGACGAAAATGCGCGGAGTACGCGGTTCGGGTGTTTCGGCCGAAATGGAACAGTGGGCCTGTTTGGACTTGGGACATTCGGGATAAAAAGTTTTGGAGTACGCGGTTCGGGTGTTTCGGCCGAAATTGGAACAGCGGGCCCATTTGGACTTGGGACATTCGGGACAAAAAGTTTCGGAGTACGCGGTTCGGGTGTTTCGGCCGAAATTGGAACAACTCGCACAAAAAGTTTTGGGACACTTGGGACAAAATTTTCTGACGGGCCCGAAAATGGGACAGCTTCGGGGATTTCGGCCGATCGGGGAACAGAGTGCACTTTCGTACTTGGGACAGTTGGGACAAAAAGTTCCGACAGGCCCGAAAATCACACAAAATGACCCAAAACACAGTTTTTTTCAATTTCACGACTTAGGCACTTCAGAGAAAAACACTTAAACTCAAAATTTTGAAATTTTACTCTTATCAGAGCGGGGAATTTTGAGTGGACAACAGCTGGCTCCTTCTGGGGATGACTTGGCATAAATTCTTGGAATGAGACAAGGCAAGAACTTAGACAAACTCGGTGAAGTAGACCAGTGCCTTATCCATTGGGCAAAGGAGTCAAAAACAAACCAATACAGAGGGCAACACACACAACAACAGAAGGAAAACACACCAAAAGCAGAAAAGCAAAAACACTGTACAGAATATACAAAGGGACTCCCTAGTCACCTATGACTTGAACAACTTCAAATACTGCCCACTATAAGGAAGTGGGAGGGGAGAACCATCCATGTAATCAAGATAGAAAGAGTCCTTACCAGCAAAGTGTCTTATCTTGAAAGGTCCGAGCCACAGGGAATCAAATTTTCCATGGCTGCCACGAGGTTCATGTCTTTTGTCCCATAACAGCACGGTATCTCCAACTTGGAACTCTCTGAACCTAGCTTTCTTGTCAAACAGAACCTTTACCTTCTGCTGGTGAGCAGATATCCTATCAGCAACCTCCAATCTGTCCTCGTTCAGTTTGTGCAGGTACATGATTCTTTTATCCAGAGCATCACTGAAACTAGTATCCTCAATGGCCTTCATCAGGTGCAAGGCTGGTAGTTCCACTGTCACTCGGCAATTGAGCTTCTATTCCATACACCACTTGAAAAGGAGACATTCCAATGGCTCTTTTGGGTGTGACCCTGTCTACCCAAAGAGCATCATAAAGCTTCTTATGCCAGTTTCGCTGAGATTCATTGACCAACTTCCTTATGATAGTCACCAGATTTTTGTTGGTGGATTTTGCTTGTCCATTTCCCTGAGGATAATAATCTGAAGAATGAGCCAGAGAGATGCCATACCCATAGCAGAAATCCATTATCTCAGTTGAGGAGAAGTTCGAAGCATTATCTATTACAATCTTGTTAGGTACACCATACCTTACCAAGATGTTCTCTTTGATGAAGTTGCATACCACTTCAGAAGTAGTGCTCTTGACTGGAATAGCTTCCACCCATTTGGTGAAGTAGTCAGTGGCAGTTAGCACATGAGTGTGACCAGCACTAGAAACAGGGTTGAGTGCACCAATGAAGTCCAGACCCCACTGTTGAAATGGTTCCTCAATCACAACTGGCTTGAGAGGCAAAGAGGCCAATTTAGGTCTTCCCACAAAGGTCTGACAAGCCTCGCATTTATCCACCCACTTGGATGCATCTCTGAACAAGGAAGGCCAGTAATATCCTCCCCGGAGTATCTTGTGAGCTGTGACTGTTGATGAATAGTGCCCTCCACATGTCTGATCATGAAAAGCTGAGAGCAACTTTTTCTGTTGTTCCTTGTCCACACACTTCAGAAATCTCCCATCTAAACCACGCTTGAACAAGGCATTTTCCCACAGTACATATTGCGCTGATCTCAATTTAACAGTCCTCTTTTCCTTGGTAGTTAAATGAGAGGGGCATTCCCCATAGGTGAGAAAATGGGCGATGTCAGAATACCATTCATCGACTGAACTAAGGAATAGAACAGTAGGAATGTCAGCTTTCTCCTCCAGCAACTCATGTTTGGCTCCTTCAGCAATGAGCTCACAAAGACCTTTTCCACGAACCAGCTTGGTCGGTTTGATATCAATGTCATACTCCTGGACTTTAGCCACCCAGTTTCCTCTCTTGGACCCAAATTCTTGCTGTGTAAGAATTGACTTAACAGTTGTATCTGGAACCAGCACCATAGAGTGAGAGTTGAGGATATAGAAACGGAACTGCTTGACAGCCTTGACTACTGCAAAAGCATGCTTCTCCATCATGGTGTATTTTAGCTCATGATTCTTCAGGATATAGCTCATGAAGGCAATTGGTAGCTCATGTTTATCAGAATCTTCTTGGGTTAAGACCGCAGCCAGGGTATTATCTGTAGCATAGCAATAGATGATGAAATCTTTGCTGAAATCAGGACAGGCCAAAACTGGAGTTTTAGCAATAGCTTTCTTGATACCCTCAAAGGATTCCTTTCCTTCAGAAGACCAACCAAATGTTTGCTTCCCTTTCATCATCTGAGAAATATTCAAAGTTAATTCAGCAAAATCAGGGATGAATCTTCTTAAAAAATTGATCTTACCGAAGAAGGAATGCACGCCTTTTTTACTGGTTGGGAGAGGAATCTGCTGGATGGCTTGAACTCGTTCAGGATCAATCTTAATACCATCCCTGGAGACGATGTGCCCTAATAGTTTTCCTTCTGTAACACAGAAGACAGATTTTTTAGGATTTAAAGAAATCCCATGCTCTCGGCATCTCAGCAGAACCGTTTCCAGGTGGTCGAAGTGATCTGCTCTTGTCTTTGAAAACACTGTCAGGTCATCAAGGTATATGACAATACATTTCCCTTTCAAGTTTCCAAAAGCCAGATCCATAGCTCTCTGGAAAGTGGCACCAGCATTAATCAGCCCAAAAGGCATTCTCTTGTAGGCAAAGGTACCCCAGGGAGTGGTGAAGGCTGTCTTGTGTTGATCTGCAGTATCAACCTCTACCTGATTGTATCCCGAGAATCCATCAAGCATAGATAACATTTCAGATCCTGTTACTGCTTGCAATATTTGATCCATCATAGGCAAAGGGTAGTTATCTTTCAGAGAAGCCTGATTCAGGTTCCTGAAATCAACACAGATGCGGATCTCACCATTCTTCTTCCTAACAGGTACTATATTTGCGATCCATGTCGAATGGTGAATGGGAAAAATAATTTTAGCCTTCAACAACTTCTGGATCTCCTGAAAGATGGTGTCAGCTATTTTTGGATTGTACTGCCTCTGCTTCTGCTTGAAAGGTTTAATTCCTGGTTTGAGAGGAATAGAATGCTGCATATCTTTTGGCTTGAAGGCTTTTAGATCTTCATAAGAATAAGCAAGAACATCCTTATACTTCCTTAGAAGATCAATTACTTTTCTCCTCTCGTCGGTGGTGCAACATTTCCCAATATTTACTAGCTTGGGGTCAGTAGAACTCCCTATATCAATCTTATCATACTCAGCTGATTGCTGAGGTCCAGTAGAAGCTTTGGATTTCACATATCTGTCATGTTTATCAAACAACTCGTCCAAACTCACCAAACCTTTGGGAATCTTGTTTCCTTTGAGTTTAATGCACCCTTCCTGATCTGTTTCTTCGGGATGGTCAGAGGACACACTCTCACGAGGCAGGTTGTCACTTCCCTCAAAATACAGTTGTTCGAAATTACCCTTGAGTTCCAGGAAGGAAAGCAAATGCTGGTCATCGTTGAAAACTTTCCAGTTATTGGTATTGTCAGGTACACTAGGCCGGTGGACCATTTCAATAGTGAACTTATCCTGAGAGAATTCAGGATGGGGAATCAGTAGTGACCCTGAGACAGCCAGTGAATCAGCCCTGCTGTTCTTTTCTCTAGGTATTGCTTCAATAGAGAAAGCGTCAAGGAATTCAATTGAATCCCAAACCTGATTCCGGTAATGCTTCAGCCTCCCATTTTTTACCTGAAAAAGACTTCTGACTTGCTTCACAATCAGCTCTGCATCACCACGAGCCAGAAGATTTTTTACACCTCGTTCTTTGGCCACTTGCAGTCCAAGAATGAGAGCCTCATACTCTGCTATATTGTTAGTGTTTTCGAACTGCAACTTAAATGAAAAAGGGTGTAGGCAGCCTTCAGGTGACACTAGCAGGACACCAGCTCCAGAACCAGCCGAGGAACAACTTCCATCAAATTCTAAAATCCAAACACCATTGGGATCTTTGGGTGATACTTTGGAGGGTTGGATTTCATCAGGGGATAGAATCATGTAATTACCATGACCTATGTCTTCATAGAGTATTTGTGCCTTAGGATCATCCGTTTTCTACACAATATACTCAGATTGTTTCTCAGGCAGCAGCTTCTTCATGTGTCCATTGACAGGTATAAGTGCATGTGACCAATCCATTTGAATCTCTCCACCCACATCTTTACAGAAGTTCCTACTTAGCAACATTCCATAAGAAGGAGGAATGTCTGCTACTAGGATGGTAGCCAAGACTTTCTTTTCAGGTAAAGCAGCAAAAGCCACTTGTGCATCTTTAATCCTTCCAACCAAAGGCACTTCCTTACTTTCCATGGAGTAGCAAGATCCATAAGTACGAGTGAGGGTCAAGCCTAAAGCATGAGCTACTTTAGCAGGCATCACATTATCTGAGGCTCCGGAATCTATGACACAGTTACTGAGCCTATGGCCAGCTATAAGAAGTGTTACATAAAAAGGCTTGATTTTGTCACCAGGCGAGGTGACAGCAGCTACCAGACTAGGCTGTGGTGCAGAAGGAGGAGTGGGAAAAAGGCCTTTAGAGGTGGTCTTGGAATGGGAATTAACAAATTGGATCATCTTGGCAAAAGCTTTGGGATGGGTTTGGTAGTATTCAGCTTCTGAAATTTGAACCTTGGTCCTTTTTAGGTGATCAACAATATCAAAGGATCCAGAGGTAGATGGACCATCATCATTTAGAATTCTAGGCTTATCAACTTTAGGAGAAAAAGAAGGAACTTTGCTAGTAGGATTGGCAGGACTTACCTTTGGTGCAGATGAGGTAGGGATAGGAGATCCTCTTCTGGCAATTACAGGAATAGTTACTGGTTGCTCCTTAGATTTCTTCATGGGCTGTGTTACTTTCTCCTTCTGCCTTGTCTGTTCTCGAGTCATGACAGCAAATGATTCACTGTTCATATCTGCTACCACTTCATCATAGTCATCTCCATCATCAGTGCCTTCGGTGGTAAAGAAATTAACCCTTCGAGTTCTTCCGCCTCATCATAAAATTCCTCCAGGAACTCCTCACGAGCTTCATCGTCCACATCATCATCGGGCTCTTCAACTTCACAGGTTGCATTCACAGGAACTTTGACAGGAGGTCCTTCAAGTGCTAGTCTTGTGTGAGGAGCAGGCAAACGATTTCTGGGCTGAAAATTTCTTCTTGGAACATCTGCATATGGGGCATGCTGAGCCAATTGTTTCTTTATAGCTACTAGATCATTTGCAAGTTTCTGGACTAATGGATCAGTATTGGGTCCAGAGGTGGAGGAGGAAGAAGCAGCAGATTTAGATTTGGGAGGATCTCTCTTCAACTTCCCTGACATGATCAGGTCATCCTCGACACTAACAGCCAGTTCTTGATCCAGAATTAACGTTCCAAGATTAGCCCTTCTTAGAGCATAACTGACTTTGGGCGTTTGAGCATTTAGAAAGAAACATTTTTGAATTTGATCAACCGGTCGAGTATTTACAGGAATTTTGTTGATCAGTCTGTTGAACCGAGCCACAAATTCTCTCATGGGTTCTGATGGATCTTTCTTTATCTAAGAAATTTGGGCAAGCAGGGCATGCACATCTTCTGCCGGCTTGAAACGGCTTTCGAACTGAGTTCTCATTGTATTCCAGTCGGTGATGGCACCAGCCGGAAGGTGATAGAACCAGTCAGCAGCATTATCCTGTAACGTCTCAACGAACAGCCTTACTGAGACGTCTTCATGTTCAACTCCCAAGACTCCACATGCAACTATGAAGGCTGCAATGTGTTCATCAGGGTGTACTTTGCCATCTCCTCTAAACTTGGGGAAGTTCTTTCGGTTACCTCTAGGTAACTCATGCAAAGGCTGAGTAAGGGCCAGGGGCCCGACACATTGACCCCATGGCAATTGTGCCACCATTCTTGGAAATACGTCTTGGAAGGGAACTGTAGCACGAGCTAGGATCAAAGCTCGTAGATTGGGACTAGCAGGTTCTGAAGGAATACCACTCGTAGGACTTCTATCTTGAACAGGCGGAGTGCTCGTCGAACGAGTTCTTCTATTTGAAGGGAAAGGAAAACCCTGTTGCTCCAAAAGCTGAAACTGAGAATCTTCGATACCAAGGGTCCTTCTCCCTCGAGTGAAACGCGGAGTCGCCAGATCAAAGGATGATCGAAAAATTGCAGTACTGGAATGCGATTTTCCCCAGCGGAGTCGCCAAAAACTGTTGGTCGTCAAATAGGACTTTTTAGAAGAGCAACAGTCAGGGGACAAGAAGTCCCTCCTCTTTAATGGGAGAGGTTCCCTTATTCAGAAATGAACTTATTTACAAATGTACAGAACATTGTTTTATGGTCAAACTTGGATTTTACGAAAGTGTTTTCCACAAGGATCATCAATTACACAAGGACTGAGGAAAGGGAATAAGGAGATGAGTAGAATAGCAACATTCAGAATTATAGATAGCAGAATAATTCTTCGTGTATGCGAAGCTTCAAATAATTTAAGACAAGATCATTTGCATTGGCTGAATGAGATTAAATTTAAAGACACAAAGTTCTATAAATAACCTTCTTCAGATTTATTAATCAAGGACACAAAGTTCCTTCTTGGTTGTACAAGATCACTGTATTTGCAAAACTAAACAGTATGCAATCAGAGAGACTAATGAGTTAGGAACAAAATGATCTCCACAATATTAAAGGAAAACACAGAGATAACAAGAATTAGATAGACAAAGAATGGAAAGCCCTTTTGTATTGATTTCTTTAAGGTCTATTTACAATTTCAGCAAATATCCAAGTTCTTCCTCCTTCTCTAAAATGGCGTGGAAAGGCCATTATATAGCTTACAAGTCAGTTACTCTTCATAACCGTTTCTTTTAATTAAAGAATAGTTAAAGATCGCCCATTGCAATACCTTAACTAGTTACAAGGAATACGAAAAGAATGGGAAGAAGAGAAAAGAAAGGAGAAGGAGACAGGTGGCCAGCTACTGGGAGGGACCCACTATCTTCAGAATCCGCTGCCTGAATTTCTTCAATGCCTCAGCTATGTCCCTGCCACGTGGAACTGACGTGTTGGCTGCAGACTGAGTCCAAAATCCCAGACACTTCTCCATCTCTTTATCAAACTCGACGTGAGTATGATAATCTTTATTTTCTTCTTTAATGGCAGATTGAAGAGAACAAATTTCCTTCATCTTTTCCTTAGAGATGGAGCTTTCCTTAAATAGATTATCTTTGACAAAAGCTCTGAACTGAGCTTTGATTTCTTACAAGGACAGGGAAACACCAGAGCTTTCATCCTGAAGATGACAATGTATATCCTTGAAAGCAGCAACAGCCAGTGTCTTGAAAGCTTCTCCCTTCTGCCAGCTGTTCTTCATTTCTCCCACAGCTTCCTCCAAAACTCTAATCTTCCACTCCACACTGTAGACCCAGGATTTTGATAGATTGTCCTTAGCATCATCGAAAATCTTATTCGCCAGTAAGATGTTCTCATCTGTCTGTCCCATAAGGCGAAGGTCTACTATACAACTGCTCCAGATTTTTAGTTCTTTATCCATAGTATTGATAGTGGAGGAGAGCTTCAGTTGCACACTACTCACCTTTTCGTGGAGTTTGAAAGCTTCATCGATGAAGTTTAATCCAGCAACAAGCATGTCATCCACCATGGCTTCAATGGCTCTGCCATAGACAGAATACTTGTGCATATCTTTGATACTTTGCACTTCATCTTGGCTTAGAATTACAAGAGGTGGAAGGATAGTCAATGGGGTAGGGTCCAAGACTTTATCCTTAGATAAAAGAGACTTGATGAAACCTGTGAGAATCTGGGCTTGCTCTTCCAACTGTTCAATAGTTTGCTGCCCTTTCTCTACCCTTCCAATGACTCTCGAGACTGTTTCCTGGAGGTTGTGAATTTCACCTTCAGGAGTAGACTCTCCCATAGGGATTCTTGAAAGCTCCAAGTCAGATGCCAGCAAGTCTGATTCTGATTTGTCTACTGTAGGCTTAGCAACCTCCAAGAATTGCTGACCTTGGGCATCAGACACTATTCTGGAAGTAGTTCTGGCTTTCTTGGCACGAGAAGGAGTGGTGCCCAACAAGGCTGCAACAGCATCGAAATTTGGTCCCAAGCTTTGGGAGGAGGATTTTCTCTTCCTTTTGTCAACCAAAGGTTGCACCCAAGCAAAAGAGGAAGAAGAATCTACAGGAGAAGCAAGGGGACCAAGAGACAGGGAGCTCATGACACTCAGGGTCTGCGCAGCTGTTGACTCAAGCTGAGATGTGAGTAGAGCACTGGGGGCAATGGCGGTAGAAGAATCAGTAGCACCTGGAAGTTCAGTGCTCTGGACCTCCTTGTCCTTATCTGTTGGATCTTCAGGAACATTTGCAGGAGTTGGCATCTCACTTTCTTCACTTTCACTGAGAACAATGATGTTCTCTGGCCCTATAGGCAACTCTACCTGTTTTCTTGGAGGGTCATTCTCTGCAGGCTCCTTCTTTACCTCTTTGAGTTTCTTCTTATATACCTGGGTAGATGGAGAGGGAGTAGATTCAGCAGGTCCTTGTGTTGATGAGGCAGGAGGTGTTTGCATTGGTGTTTCAGACCTTGGAACTGATGCCTCTCTTATTGGTGTCGAATCATCCTTGGAGGAGGATTCTCCTGAGTGCCTCTTGAATTCTCGGATCTTCTTACTGAACCAGACCTTAGTCCTGACTAGGACTGGGGCAAGAATCTCAGCCAGATCATCCCTCTCTTTCCTGTTCCAATCAAGGTCCTCCAGAGGGGTGTGCTTAATCACATTTTCATACTCATACGAGTATAGGTCAGAATCGTCATCCTGGAGACCTTCAGGAACTTGGTACAGACCGAGTTCTTGAATCAATTGCAGGGAGAACCTGCCACAATGCCTTCTCCTGGCCTCAAAATCATCTGCACAGTCAGCCCAGTAGTCTTCTGTATCTGCCCTATGATGGTAGATTATCTTGATGTTCTGTTCAATAAACTTCTTCAAGTCAAAGAAGGTTCTTGGCTTGAAGAAATGAACAGTGATAGGGATCAGGGCTCTTTATATGTTCTGAGCATCCAGAGTTGTTTTGCATGTGTAGTTTCCCAGAGAGATGGGAAACTGCAAACCAGAAATCTTCTTGTCTCTGCAAGTTCTGTGCAACTTGTCTAGTTGCCTGCATATTTCTATCAAAGCCATTTTATCATTGCAGAACATGGGAAGCCGTAGAGGAGTGCTTTCATAGCCAGCAAGCCTGATATAGGAAAATTTCCTGAACTGAATGAAATAGGCTCCATACTGCGATATCAGGTTCATGGCTTCATCTGAAAACCTTCTAGCAGTATCACCTTCGAGCAATCTGACCACGTACATGGTGAAAGCATCATTGACCCTTCTGAAATTCCGATTGCTGGTTTCCAGGGTGAACTGCGGGCAATAGGCATACACTGGATCATCTTTGTGTGCATCTATATAGGAGAAACCAAACCACTGCCTTGATGCTGCTAGGGTATACATCAGATATGAAGTAATATAGAACTTCTTTGTTTGCTAAACATTGGATAGCTGCTCCGCCAAATTCATACTGATGATCTCTGCCCAGTTGATGTTTTGTGTTCCCTCGCACACCATGCTGATGAGCGGGCACATCCAGAAATGGAACTGATTGGTGGAGGGCAAACCCATAACCCGAGCTAGCAGGATTATGAAGTCTGACAATTCCTCATTGAAATCTACTCGGAAGAGGGTTTTGGTTAGGCGAGAAGCACCTTTCTTAGGGTTCTTCAACCAAGACTTCGCCACTTCGCGCCTTGTATTTTTTGCTGTCTTGGTCGAATAGGGTCTGTGCTTGATCCCGGGAGATGACTATAGCATTGTCCAACTCCAGAATCCTCAGAGCAGTGCCAATGGAGGCAGCGTCCAGCTTGGCAATGAGTTCTACATGTACATTTGTCAATTCACTCGAAGCGGGGTCGAAGTGAGCTCCGCATGAAAGCACCGTATCAGCACACTGTAATGAGATTGGGAAACCACCGGCAAAAGCCAAACCGCTATCATGAATCATTTGTGCTATTGGTGTAGGGTTTGCATCTGCCATTCTTGCCCAAAAATTGCCGAAGTCGAGATGACGAGCTTCGCTGTCCCCAATATTGCTAATAGCAGATTCAAGCGGAGAAATTTGCTCCCGTCCCTGAAACTTGATCTTCATGTTGATAGTCTCGGAGCTGCAACCTAGACTCGGGAAGGAATTTGCAAAGGGCGGGGATATTTGCGCATGTTTTCAAATTGCAAGGGTTCGAGCAAAGATAGCATGGAAGCAATGCGAAAAATGCAAAGGGGAAATGCTCGTTATATAGCCACTTAGAGAGAGTAATGAATTTAATGCGCATTGAATACACAACCACCAATTTGAATAGCATCATACTCGGAGTGAGCGGGAGAAAACTAAGTGTGAATGACACTTGGTATGCTTGGGACATGTGAGACGTGAATGCAACGAAACACGCGGCTCGGCCGATTCGGGTGAAACAGGGATAGAATGCACAAATGCTTTTTGGAACGATTGGGATGAAAATGTGCGGAGTACGCAGTTCGGGTGTTTCGGCCGAACTTGGAACAGCGGGCCCGTTTGGACTTGGGACATTCGGGACAAAAAGTTCCAGAGTACGTGGTTCGGCCGGTTCGGGAAAAATTGAAACAGCTTGCATTTTTCGATTTGGGACAAGGAGCTCTGAAGTACGCGACACGGGGGTTTCGGCCAAAAATTGGAAAGCTCACACTTTTTAACTTTGGGACATTCGAGACATGAAAGTGCCGTAGTACGCGGTTTTGAGTGTTTTGGCCGAAATTGGAACAACTCGCACAAAAAGTTTTGGGACACTTGGGGCAAAATTTTCCGACGGGCCCAAAAATGGGACAGCTTCGGGGATTTCGGCCAATCGGGGAACAGAGTGCACTTTCGTACTTGGGACAGTTGGGACAAAAAGTTCCGACAGACCCGAAAATCACACAAAATGACCCAAAACACAGATTTTTTCAATTTCACGACTTAGGCACTTCAGAGAAAAACACTTAAACTCAAAATTTTGAAATTTTACTCTTATTAGAGCGGGAAATTTTGAGTGGACAACATGCGCCAAGGCGCATGCGCCTTCATGTCAACAAAACATTTGTTACACCACTTTTTGGTGCGCCAATGACGCACATATTCCTCTGTCGACATCACTTTCGGGTGCCAAGGGCGCATATAACTTCGTGTTAGCGAGTCTTTTGGTGCGCCACAGGGCACATGCCTTCTAGTGTCGACAATGCTTTTCAAGCACCACTTAAAAATTTTGTGGCACATTTATTACTACTTTTCCTATATATAGGCATGTCTGCACTGTCATTGTCATCCGACACAATCACGTGATTTTCCCCTGTACCTACCAGTGCACCTGCCCTGTCGTTTTCAAATCACTTTGTGGACCTATTTGCACATTTCTTCGTTATATATCTTGGTAAGAGGTCCTGATTCCTTTTGTGTGTTTTGTGCTTTGGTTTTTGTCTACTTGTTGGTTTGGATTGATTTAAAGAGATTGTCAAAACATAACTCCCCACCCTCCTTGCTATTTTTCTCTACCCAGGATTTTTCTCCCCTCTTTCCAGATCTGCTGGTAGGGGGAACTTTGTCCTTAAAAGTGGCTTGGAACTCTCTGAATAAGCTTCTTCATAACCCAATGAACCCTGCAAAAGGAGCTTAACCACATATAAAACCCTTCAGAAAAAGATCATGGCCTGAAAAGAAGACTGTAATTTTTCCTCCTTTGGTGCATCTTTCACCCCTGTAACACAACATTCAGTCATGCCAATGGCACATATACCATATCTGTTACACAATGAACAGCTGCACCCTAAAGGTGCACTTCCTTCACATGTTATAGCCCCTTTCCCTGCACCATCTTGGCGCACCAAACTGGCGTACAACATTACAAAACCATGCACCCTTTGGCGCACCCTGCATGTATGCAACATTGAAATTATATGCGCCAACTACCACTGTTAAAATGGCGCAGGCACATCCATTGTTACAACAACATTTATGTTGTGCAAAAATTCCATGCACCGTGCCAAGTCCTTCTATGGCACATGAAATAATGATGTTACATGCATTAAACTCATGCCCTTTGGCGCATCCTACACCCATGTAACATGAAAAATATCCGCACCCTTTTTAAAATACATACACCTGGCGCATGCACACTTATGCTTACAACAACAAGAAATGAAATCTACCGTGTTCATGCGCCATGTGCCTTTTGGCACTGATTTATCCCTTGCAGCAGCCCTTTCCTGTGTGCCTTACCATTTTACCCTGTAATCTACAGCATTCATGCGCCCTGTGCCCTGAGGCCTTAAAATATCTAACTCTTTCTTATGTTGACGCTTTAATGGAAGATCAAACAACTGATATGAGTTTCTTGCGTTGGGCCTCCCTTCTTATTCTTGCAGATCAGCAATTAAGTTCAGAAGTATATATGTGAACACCAAGTAAGAGACCTACCAAATCAAAGGGTAAAGCCAAGCTCACAGAAGAAGAAATGAAGTATAAATATCAGAGGGTCAGAATGCCTGAGTCCCAGGAAGAGTGTGACCTAGACATCAGAGACTCATAACTGGGCCATATTGACATGGAAGATTTTTGGGCCAGAACCCAGAGGGTCACAAGAAGTCCATGGATGGACAAATTGATAGGAAGTGCATTGTACTTTGCTGGTGGGATCCCAGTTAGCACCGTGAACAACGAATTCATGATTGTTGTTGCCCGATGCTACAATAAAGACACAAGATGTGTCCACAATTAGAAGGGTGAGGTTATAATCAACCTCACCGCCCACCATTTTGAAATAATGCTCGGCATCCCTCACCACCGGCACTTTGTGGCCGTAAGTCGGGAAGACTGCATTAAGGCCTGGGATGACAATGAAGATCAGTGCATGCAGCTGATGAACGAGGTTTATCTGAAGAATAAAAAAGTGGTGACTCGGTGGCCACAAGTCATTCATTGTAGTGACTTTTCAGAAGAACTCAGCGACACCATCACGTTCCTAAGCAAAGTCTTTGGGCTTCCTGACGCCCATTATTTTCACAAGTGGATGTTGCGGTACCTAGAAACAATGAAAAAAATGTGCCCGATAAACGCTTTGAGTGGGCAGAAATCATAAGCAACACAATCTGTGAGCAGCTAAAACAACTTAACACAACGGGGAGGTTCGATATGAACTCCTACGTGGTCTATGCTGTAGCTTCAGAAAGGGACTATCCAGCTCTGATGTGGTTCGGGGTTTGGACCCAGGTTAAGATTTATGAATACTATCTAGAGCTGAAGCTGGAAAATAGTATTCACCACTTCACAAAGATCAATGATGCCTTCTTCTATGGCATCATCTGCCTCTTGAGGCCGAACATGACTCATGGTCACATGATCAAGAGTATTGTAGCAGCTACCGAGAAGTGGGGGGCCTTGTTCACTCAATTCCCCACATTCACCTATCTAAGGGTGGCTAACTTCTTGGGGGTACCAACTAAACTACCTAGGTATGCCGGTCCCAAGTTGATCCTGCTAGAGCTGTCAAGGCAGCTAATCACCTACCATGAGAAGTTCCATAAGAGAAAGAAGGGTGGAACTCCTTTCCCCCTCATAGTGGGTAGGTATATGTGTCTCACTCACCACAAGGAAAAAAGACATGTTTGCAGAGCTGGAGCTGCTAAATCTAAAACATAACTTCCCAGCAAGGCCCACCTTCGACCCAAGAAATTGTTTTCCTAGGGCCAAGCTCGACCCGATCCACATCCCTCAGATCAAAGATATCTACATCGATATATATCATGAGGTTGAGCTCAGGAGGAAAGACCATTCTCGCTTGGCCTTAGCAGAAATCATCCAGTATGGGGTGGCCATCGACTCCAAATGCTACCAAACTACTGATCAAGAAGTGGATCAAGTGTATCTTGACACAGGTGGGGACGCTTGGCCTTTCACAATGATTGATAGAACCAAAGCACCCCAAATAATCGAGGAGAGAGTCAAGGAAACTCTGCGCAGAATAGAGCATTGGTGCCGAATGAACGGGCTCATCTACCTCGGAGTTGATTTCAAAACCTCTCCGTTGGGTAACGCACCTCCTCGATCAAAACAGTAGCCAAAATGCAAGGGAAAAGGAATAAAGGGTGAATCCAGTTCTACCCAAGAGGAAGTTCCTGAAAGCCCTCCTTCCGCTTCACAAGAACGGGTTGAAATCCTGAAAATCTCAGAAGAAGAAGCGGCGGAAGGTGTTCCAATAGGCATATCCACTCAGGATGTGGCCACAACTATAACAATTGAGGTCCCTTATGTCCCTTCTCCCTCTCCTCCTTCCCCTCCTTGGGTGACCCAAGTGACCATTCCTTCGGTCGTGTCCTCTCCCCCTTCTTCTATTGTTCCTCATGCTTCTTCGTCCATCTTCTCCTCTCTTGCGAACCTGTCCCCCTCCATTTCTTCCCTCATCTCTGAGCTCCCTTCCCTTCCTATGCCTTCCTCCCCTACAGTATCCCTTCCTCCCATGGGCACTTCCTTGGTTTTTCTCTCTATGCCGCCTCCACGTGTCTCCACTTTTTTCCCTTCTACTACTGCAGCTACCCCCTTCTCTATTTCTGGTCCTTCTCCCCTAAGTCCAGCCTAGATCTCCCAACACCTAAGTCAACAGAAAAGGAAATTTTCCATCACACCGATGGACTTCTCTGTTATACCATCAAAGGGGGCCAAGAAGAAAAATCCTATCACACGCTTCTCTCAGAGTGCTTTGGGAGAGACGGTAATGGAGATCGCATACACCAATCCTCTAAAAGATAAAAAGGATCTGTCTTCAACAGATTACACAGTGACTCAAGTCACAATGGGGACGTCTTTTGAAAGCCTTTAGGGAGAGGCCCTATCTGTAGTTGATGCCCTCTGCAAGAAGCTTCAAGAACCAAAAGAAGAGAAAAGGATACTGAAAGAGAAAAATAAACATCTGCACCATGCCTTATAGAAGATGGACAGTGCACCTCCCAAAACTGCCGCCGAAACTCCTGAACCTCTGAGTCAGGATAAAATTAATGAATATGCAAAGATCAGTGAGCAGGGTATGGCAGTTTCCACTTGGAGGAGCCAAATCCTCAAGGATAGTGAACGAGTGATCACCAAGTTCACTGATTTGTATCTGAACATCAACAAGATGAACAAAGAACTCCAGGCGTTAGCAAGACCCATATCCGAAGAGCTGGACCATGCTAGGTTGCAGCATGAGACCTTTCAAAGAATGTTTGACTATTCAGTCAAAGATCTGGTCAAGTTCAGCATTTTTGGTCACCCCAGGGCCCTCAATAAAACCCTTTCCACTCTGGATTACCGGATGGATCAACTAGAATTCGTCCTCAAAAAGATTGATAAGGTAAAGGAAGAAGCCCTAGACGCAACGCATCAGATGGAACAAATTGTTCTAACGATGTCTCCAGGGTTGCTTACTCCTTTCACCTTAAGGAAGGTTGACGAAACCATTCAGATCTTCAAGGAGATCGTTTCGTAAGGTCTGGGGCCAGAGGTCACTTTTGACGTAGAATCCATCAATAACCTGCTGGCCTGTCAGGAATTCATCGGGTTCTTAATAGAAGTAGAGAATGAATATTCCAAACTCCTAGAGAAGCTCACAGATGAGTGGGTGACTTGCAAGGCTATCACTGAGCGACACAAGGATCCTTCCCAGGATCAACTAGAGCCCATGATCAGCAATTTCATGGAATACCGTGCCCAATTACACATCTCATCACCTGAGCAGTAGTAGAAGTAGGATCCCCCCTTTCAGCCATGGGATGACGACGATGAATAATTTCTCTCTCTTCTTCGACTATCTTTTTGTAAATTGCTAAAGTATGTTGGCACAAATGATGACATCATCCATGTTGCACCATGGGATGATGTCATCCATCAAGTTGTCAAAAGTCAACATGACATTGAGATATTTTGTAGATATTATGTAAATAGGTGGTTGGTTCCTTTTTGTCTTCTTTCTTCTCCTTCTTTTATAAATACTTGAATACTTGTTGTATTTGGGAGTGAATACTTTTCAGATGAGAAATAGAAGTAAGAAGAATATTTTGAACTCTTTGTAATAGAGACAAACATTAAATACAATATATTTAGACTTTGTGCTGAATACATGTGTTTTAATATCATATCTTTCTTATGTTAGATTTGTGTGATTGTTCTGTTGGATTTGCTTCTACTTTGTTGTCATTTATTCATTAGTATTGCTTTATCCGTCTATGCAAGTAGGTTCAGCTTTGTTTACTACCAACCCAAACCATAGACCCTTTGACCCTTCTGCTTTGGAATTCATTTCTTTTCTCCCTTCTGATCTGATCTTTCCTCCATCTCCCCCTTTGTTCCTTTCTTTCCACAGTTGGAAACACCCCTACTGGGATGAGATCCCAAACCCCCGAAGGTAAAATATTGTAAGACTTGCACAAATTCCTGTTGGTGGAATAACAATAAACTAGTTTCACTTTGTTGACTCAAAGAGGGGCTATGCCCTGCACACTGTTGACTCGTGTATCTATAAATCTACCCAGGTGACAAATTTTCGACCCAATAGTTTTTGGCGACTCCGCTAGGGATCGAACAGATCTATCCGATCTATGAGGGTATGATAAAAAAAATCAGTAAAAATAAGAAAAATCACTACTTGTTTGCAAATTTTAACTTTTGTTCAAAATCTAAAATTTTTGCAAAAAGTGACCCAAATTGAAAATTTTCTTTTGAGATCCATAGATTTGTCCTAGTTGGAAACCTTTAGTTCGCTGAGTTTTTATAAAAATATGTATTTCATCGTAGATATGAGTTTTTGACTGTTTACCAAAAATTTCAAACTCTTTGAAAAAGTCAAATTTAGATCTGAAAATCAGCTTACTAAGCTTCACTATCATTTTATCCTCATTGTTATTTTTCATTAACCGTAATCGGTTTTCAGAAGAGGATAAATTTAAACATTCAAAAAAGTACATGCTGCTGATTTTTGTCAGAAAAATCATAAAATCAGCAAGTACAACCAAAAAGAGTCTTTTTTTAATCTGCTCTGCCATATTACAGATCGGGAAGGTACACTGGCAGGTGAACCGTTTACTCGTGGCAGGAGAGCTCGTGGAGAATTCGATCCTACTTTTGATTTGCTTCAAAGGCACAACTTCAGTATAACACCGGCGCAATTTTCATCACTAAGTTCAGCTGATCGGTCAGCGAGAAGTGCCTCACCTCCACAAAACAACTAGTTTTCACAAGGAGCCTCCACATCCCTTTGTAGTGCCTTGCTGCTCAGTGGAACCACACTTCCAGCCCATATTCTTTTTCTAGCCTTTTGAATGGCAGTGCCATGGGGAAATGCTATGGGCCCCCTCGCTTTACCACACCCAGTTCACGCACTCCCACATGGAAACCGAAAGAATTTTCCCAAATTTGACAGGAGTGGAAACCAAAGCATGCATTCACAAATATCTGCATTCATTATGTCATGCAGTATCCTAGATGTTACTCATGAAGATGTGTCAGTTTTCTTCTTTTTAGAGACCCTCCAAGGGTCCACAGTAGAATGGTTTCAGCATTTGCTGACCGGATCTATTACCAGTTGGGCCACCTTGCAGGATGCTTTTGAAGATAGATACAAGCCCTCGGAAGATTCATTTGCATTGTTATCACAAATCACTCACCTAAAGAAGGAGGCCAATGAGACCATGCACGCTTTTATCGCCAGGTTCAATGCATTAATCAACCGTGTGCCTGTTGCCATGTTGCCAACACTAGAAAATCAAAAGTGTTTCTTTATGAATGCAATGAGCTCAAAAATAAGTTTTTTGCTTCTACATGAACAAATAACTACCTTGCCTCTTGCCCAAGCTGCTATCATATGGATTGAAGACAACTTACTCATATCTGGTGAATTAAAAAGGGAATCATCCAAGCCCAAAGCTTTGAGCCCTTCTCCTGGCACTTCATCCGACCTAGCATTTCAAAAGATTGCAAATGACTTGATCACATTGAAGAAGGAGTTTGCCCAAACTTCCCCCAGTTCCTCATACCAGGATATTCCACAAAGAAACTTCACTCCCAACAGCATCCCACATAGGCCGCGGTTGCCCGCGACCACTCCACGGTTGGCACTTGAGGCTCCTCCGGTCAATGTTCTAGCTGAAATTAAAGAAGAAGAGGAAAAAAATTACGAAGAACCTTCGTCTCAAGGCAAATATGATCAAGATGTCGGTGAGCTGACTGGCGACTCTACTATTGGGTATATGGAATTCGATGAGGAGGAATCTGATGAAGAAGAGGGTACACAAGGATATGCAAGTGGACAATCATATGTTGTTTTTACCCGCTCGCAAGGGAAAGAAGATGAGGTCGCTACCAATGTGTAGAAAGAAAATACTACGTCATCTACGTACCCAACCATTGCAAAGAGAGGTAATCCCCTACCAACTCAACCTGTCAATAAGTCTTTTTCAAAGAGAGATTTTACCCTTGTATCTCCCCTGAATCAGCCCTCTCATATTCCTATCAAGACCAGTAATCCTACCCTACCATCACGAAGTGAGGGACTCATTCCTTTGCCAGCGCAACCTTTGGCTACATTTGATATCATAGATCATGCTAAAAGGACCAAGATCCAAATGTCTGAAGCTGAGTATCTTTAGTCAAATCCCGAACAACTTGTAAGATTGACCAAGTACATTCAAATTCAAGCTGTCATTTCTCCCCAAATTCCCCTAAAAGGAATCCTTTCCACTCCTCCTGCATCCCGCATAAATGTTGCCTCAACATCTGCATCAGGAAAGATAGAGCCTTTCTATCTCTCCCTCCTAATCAATGGCCACAAGTTAAGTAACTGCATAATTGATTCTGGGGCTTCTGATAACGTCATGCCGGAAAAATTTTCCCATGCTCTGGGCCTCACCCTTACCAAGCCTTTTGGTAGATGTTATTCCTTGGAGACCAAGTAGGTTTTGTTCATTTGTCAAATCAAAGATGCGCAGTTCGCATTTGCGGCATTCCCAGAGAAAAGAGTAAAGATAACCGTCCTCATTGCTGAAATTCCAGTAGCCTATGGAATTCTACTGGGAAGAAGTTTTTGTAGTGAGGTTGGAGGAGAAATTCATATGGACTGGTCTAAGGCTAGAATCCCTTTCAAAGGTGTAATGTAGACTTTGGAGCCAGAATCACAAAAGAAGTACTTGGTTACTAACTTTGAAGACCATAAGGCTCAAATTCTTTTTGAATCATCAGGGATGGGGAACTATTTCCTGTCCACCGAGTCTAACAAAATGGTTGTTCGCATATGAGAAGATCTTAATAAGATCTGGACTTTGCAGTTTAATGGCAGCTGCGCAACCAGTGGATGTGGTTTCTGAGCCGTGCTAATATCTCCCGATAAGGAGATTATTCCTCTCTCTTTCAAATTGCAGTTTTTCAACACAAATAATACTGCGGAATATGAATCTTTGCTACTTGGCATGCAAGTCACAAAGGAAAGAGGGATCAAAAATCTAAAACTACAAGGTGATGCAGAGCTAGTTGTAAATCAAGTTAAAAGGATATATCAAGTGAAAAATGAAAGGCTTAGGCATTACCGCAACGCGGTGTGGGACAACATTGAGGAATTTGACGCATTTTCAATAGAATCCATTCCAAGAGCTCAGAATGACATGGCTGATTCATTGGTCATTTCAGCGTCCCTCATGCTCCCTCACCCAAGTTTGAAAACAGACAAATACACCATTGAGGTGGTTTCCGCCCAAGTGTGCCAAACAATTCTTAGCATTGGAAAGTATTCAATGATGACAATCAACTCATTTCCTTTCTAGAAAAGGTAGAAAATTTTAAGGAGCTTCACTTTGAAGGATCCACTTCCACTTGTCGTGAATCAGTCACCGATCAAGACAATGAATCTGGAGGGAATGACGGCATATGTCAGCTCAAAGGAAATAAAATTCCCAAGGGCCTAGTTTATTTGGAACGGTTGTTTGACATGCATGACCATTTTGTAAAAAAGAAAAAGTGATATGGTACTGGCTCCTCCCCAAAAACCGAACCAGTTAATTTAGGTTCGGTAGAACATTCGCAGTTTGTGAACATTAGAAAATGTTGCCCACCTGAAGAGAAGCGGAAGTTTGTCAAACTACTGAAGAAATACAAGGATGTATTGGCATGGTCCTACGCCAATCTGAAGTCTTTTAAGCCAAAGGATGTCCAACATGACATCTCGTTGAAAGAAGACGTCAAACCCTTTCGCCAGAAGCAGAGGCATTATAATCCTAAGATCTCAGGTACTATCCAGGCTGAAATTCAGAAAATGCTGGATGCGAGAATCATTTTTCCTATCCATCACAGTACTTGGGTAGGAAACATTGTACCAGTGCACAAAAAAATTGTGAAATACGCATATGCGTAGATTTTCAAAACTTGAATCAGACTTCCTTAAAAGACAACTACCCACTTCCTATAATGGATCAGGTTCTACAAGCGGTAACTGGATCAAAAATGCTGTCCATGCTTGATGGTTTTTCAGGCTACAATCAGATTGAAGTTTCTCCTGAAGATCAATTTAAAACAACATTCACTACTCCCTGGGGTATTTTTGCCTACAGCAGGATGCCTTTCGGCCTAACCAATGCTGGCGCCACTTTTCAGCGGATCATGGACCTTGCATTCAAAGGTATGATGGGGAAGGTCATTGTGGTTTATCTAGATGACTTAACTGTGTTCTCTAAACAATGAAGTGATCATTGTGATCAGCTGGAGCAAGTATTGGCCAGATGTCGAGAGCATGGGATTTCCTTGAACCCAAAAAAATCTATTTTTGGAGTCACAGAAGGAAAGTTGTTGGGGCATGTTGTTAGAAAAGAAGGAACAAAGATAGATACCGAAAGAGTTAAGGCTATTCAGAGCCTCACCTTGCCTACAAGAAAGACCGGCATTCATTCTTTCTTCGGAAAGGTGAACTTTCTCAGGCGTTTTGTTCCTGACTTTACTGAAAAGAATCGTCATATATTAGACATGATGAAAGGGTCACCAACTTTCCGATGGATCAAAGAAGGGAAGAGGTCGTTCGAAGAAATAAAAGCTTCTTTCACTCATGCACCAGTCCTGGTGTGTCCTGACTTCTCCAAGGATTTTATCATGTATAGCTATGCGTCTAAGCATACTGTATCTGCCATCTTGATGCAAAAGAATTCATAGGATGTTAAATCCCCAATTGCGTTCATGAGCTCTCCCCTCAAGCCTCACGAATTAAAAATGTCTCAATTGGAAAAGCATGCCTTCGCTGTTGTCAAAGCGGTCAAAAATTTCACGTATAACATTTTAAATTCTCATACAATGGTGTTGGTTCCTGACACGGCAGTCAAATCTATTTTAACTCAACAGGAGCTAGGAAGCTTGGGCAAAAATTGGATTGCAAAGGTCCTGGAGTACGATCTAGATATAAAACCAACCAAGTTGGTAAGAGGCAAAGGCTTATGTCAACTTATGGCCGAAAACCAAGGATCAGAAGTTTCCGGGGAAAAAGATGATTGCACCAATGAAACACAAATTCAGCTGGATAAACCCGATTCACTGCCTCTGGTCATATTTGTCGCAACCAGCGATGAGTGGTATTCCAATATTGCTTTCTTCCTCACCAACGGAAAATGCCTAGCTCACCTAACTGCAAAGGAGAACTGCACTATAAAGCTCAGAGCAGCCAAATATGTCATCTGGGATGATGGTTTATACAAACGCGGGATAGATGGTGTCTTCTTGTGATGTGTCGACAAGCCACAACATGTGAAGTTACTCGAAATTTTTCATAATTCAGCTTGTGGGGGCCATTTCTCCTCTTCCATAACAACAGACAAGATCATCCGGGCCAGGTACTATAGGCCGACGCTTTTCCAAGATACAGCCACCTGGGTAGCAAAGTGTGAGCCTTGCTAGTAGTTTGTCGGCAAGCCCAAGTTAGTTGCTTTCCCCTCAGGCCAGTCGTTGTTGACGAACCATTCAAGCAGTGGGGAATTGAATTTATCGTAGCACTCAATCCCCAATCAAGTGCCGGACATAGTTATGTCCTAACAGCAACAGATTACTTCACCAAGTGGGTAGAAGCCATACCTGTCAAACATGCGACTTCCGAAGTTGTTTATAGTTTCATCAAAGAAAACATCATTGTCTGGTTTGGCGTTCCAAACAATATTGTTGCTAATAATGCTTATATCTTCTCTTCACGGGAAGTTATTATTTTTTGCTACGAATATGGGATAACTTTAGCTCATGCCTCAGATTATTACCCTCAAGGAAATGGTCAAGTGGAATCTAGTAACAAAAACTTGGTGACGATCATACGAAAGCTGGTGGATGAGAATCAACGAATGTGGCACAAATCCTTATACGATGCTTTGTGGGCAGATCACATTACTCCCAAGAGATCTCTCGGTATGTCACCTTTTCAAGTGTTATATGGCACCGATGCTAAGCTTCCCATTTCCGTTGAACTCCCTGCTCTGCGTTTGGCACGGGAAATTGAAGATGAAACTTTTCAAAGTTCCCTTGAAAAGAGGATTGTGTATCAAGTAGAGCTCGAAGAAAAGAGAGTAAAGGTGGTCAACAAGATCACCGAACATCAGAATCAGGTCAAAATATTGTTCGATAAAAATCTAAGCCAAGAAAATTCCAGATGGGAGACCTCATCCTTTTGTGGGACAAATGATGAGAGCCGAAAGGTATGCACGGAAAATTTGATTCCCTATGGAGAGGGCCCTTCAAGATCAAGCAGTTAAACAGAGAGAATAGTTTCTATCTCTCGTATCTGGATGGAACTGAGCTCCCGCTTCCCTATAGTGGGCAACATCTAAAAACCTTCAGGAAGTAGAGCTTGCTCTCTTCTTTGTATAGTTTACTTCAGTTGTGTGTTTTTTTTTGTAGTGTGTTTTCTTTCTTTGGTTGTGTGTTTCCCTTTCTGGTCTCCCTTGTTTTTGACTCTGTTTCCCAATGGATAGGCATGTGAGATCTGGAATTCTCTACCCCTGAGATCTGCTCAGAGATAGTCCCCAAAAAGAGCCAGCTGTTATCCCGTAAAATTGTTGGGGGAAATTTTACAGATAACCCTACCAAAATTTTGTTCTGGCCTCTTGTAAGAGACCCCTTGCGTTCGGAACATTGCAAAATCCCTTCCCGCGAAATCTAGTTTTCCGAACTTAGCCATTTTTGGTCTTTTTTGGTCGGGCGCATGTATAATGAGTGTAACATCAAGTTTTCTTGTGACCCCTTTAAATCCTTTGGTGCATGCTTTCTTGTGTCAACAAGAGTTTCGGTGCGCCTCACTATGTTGAGTCTTCCTTGTATGCGCCAAGGCGCATGCACCTTCATGTGAACAAAACATTTGTTGCGCCAATGGCACACATATTCCTCTATCGACATCACTTTCGGTGCACCAAGGGCACATATAACTTCGTATTGGTGAGTCTTTCGGTGCGCCACAGGGTGCACGCCTTCTAGTGTCGACAATGGTTTTCATGTGCCACTTAAAAAGTTGGTGGTGCATTTATTACTACTTCACCTATATATAGGTGTGTCTGCACTGTCATAGTCATCTGACACAATCACGTGATTTTTCACTGTACCTGCCAGTACACCTGCCCTGTCGTTTTCAAATCACATTGTGGACCCGTTTACACATTTCTTCGTTATATATCCTGGTAAGAGGTCCTCATTCCTTTTGTGTGTTTTTTGCTTTGGTTTTTGTCTGCTTGCTAGTTTGGATTGAGTTAAATAGATTGTCAAAACATAACTCCCCACCCTCCTTGATGTTTTTGTCTACCCAAGCTTTTTCCCCCCTCTTTCCAGATCTGCTAGTAGGGGAACTTTGTCCTTAAAAGTGGCTTGGAACTCTCTCAATAAGCTTCTTCATAATCCAATGAACCCTGCAAAATGAGCTTAACCACATATAAAACCCTTCAGAAAAATATCATGGTCTGAAAAGAAGACTGTAATTTTTCCTCTTTTGGCGCATCTTTCACCCTTGCAACACAACATTCAGTCACACCAATGGGGCATATACCATATCTATTACACAATGAACAATTTTGCCCTAAATGCGCACTTCCTTCACTTGTTACAGGCCCTTTCCCTGTGCCCTCTTGGCACACCAAACTGGCATGTAACATTACAAAACCATGCGCTGTTTGGCGCACCCTGTATGTATGCAACATTGAAATTATATGTGCCAACTACCACTGTTAAAACGACACAGGTGCATCCATTGTTACAACAACATTTATGTTGTGCAGACATTCCATGCACTGCACCAATTCCTTCTGTGGCGCATGAAATAATGATGTTACACGCATTAAACTCGCGCCCTTTGGCGCATCCTGCACCCGTGTAACATGAAAAATATCCGCGCCCTTTATAAAATACATACACCTGGCGCAGGCACACTTGTGCTTACAACAACAAGAAATGCAATCTGCCATGTTCATGTGCCATGCGGATTTTGGCACTGATTTATCCCTTGCAGCACCCCTTTCCTATGCGCCTTACCATTTTACCCTGTAATCTGTAGCATTCATGCGTCGTGCACCCTGAGGCCTTAAAATCTCTAAATTTTTCTTATGTTGACGCTTTAATGGAAGATCAAACAACTGATATGAGTTTCTTGCGTTAGGTATCCCTTCTTATTCTTGCAGATCACCAATTAAGTTCAGAAGTACATATGTCAACATCAAGCAAGAGACCTACCAAATCCAAGGGTAAAGCCAAGCTCACAGAAGAAGAAATGAAGTATAAATATCAGAGGGTCAGAATGCGCGAGTCCCAGGCAGAGTGTGACCTAGACATCAAAGACTCAGAACTGGGCCATATTGACATGGAAGATTTCTGGGCTAGAACCCAGAGGGTTAGAAGAAGTCCATGGATGGACAAATTGATAGGCAGTGCGATGCACTTTGCTGGTGGGATCCCAGTTAGCGCCGTGAACAATGAATTCATGATGGTTGTTTCCTGATGCTACAATAAAGATACAAGATGTGTCCACAATGAGAAGGGCAAGGTTATAAACAACCTCACCACCTGCCATTTTGAAATAATGCTCGGCATCCCTCACCACCGGCACTTTGTGTCCATAAGCTGGGAAGACTGCATTAAGGCCTGGGACGAAAATGAAGATCAGTGCATGTAGCTGATGAACGAGGTTTATCTGAAGAATTAAAAAGTGGTGACTCGGTGGCCACAGGTCATTCATCATAGTGACTTTTCAGAAGAACTCAGCGACACCATCACGTTCCTAAGCAGAGTCTTTGGGCTTCCTAACACTCATTATTTTCACAAGTGGATGCTACGGTACCTAGAAACAATGAACAAAAATGTGCTCGATCAACGCTTTGAGTGGGCAGAAATCATAAGCAGCATAATCTCTGAGCAGCTACAACAACTTAACACAACAGGGAGGTTCTATATGAACTCCTACATGGTCTATGCTGTAGCTTCAGAAAGGGACTATCCAGCTCTGATGCGGTGCGGGGTTTGTCCCTAGGTTAAGATTTATAAATACTATCCAGAGCTGAAGCTGGAAAATAGTATTCCCCAGTTCACAAAGCTCAACGATGCCTTCTTCTATAGCATCATCTACCTCTTGAGGCCGAATATGACTCATGGTCATCCGATCAAGAGTATTGTAGAAGCTACCGAGAAGTGGGGGGCCCTATTCACTCAATTCCCCACATTCACTTATCTAAGGGCGGCTAACTTCTTGGGGGAACCAACTAAACTGCCCAGGTATGCTGGTCCTAAGTTGATCCTACTAGAGCTGTCAAGGCAACTAATCACCTACCATGAGAAGTGCCTCAAGAGAAAGAAGGGTGGAACTCCTTTCCCCCTCACAGTGGGTAGGTACACGTGTCTCACTCACCATAAGGCAAAAGACATGTTTACAGAGATGGAGCTGCTGAATCTAAAACATAACTTCCCAGCAAGGCCCACCATTGACCTGAGAAATTATTTACCTAGGGCCAAGCTCGACCCGATCCACATCCCTGAGATCGAAGATATCTACATCGATATATATCATGAGGTTGAGCTCAGGAGGAAGGACCATTCTCATTTGGCCTTAGTAGAAATCATCTAGTACGGGGTGGCAATCGTCCCCAAAGGATACCAAACTACTGAGCAAGAAGTGGATCAAGTGTATCTTGACACATGTGGGGATGATTGGCCTTTCGCAGTGATTGATAGAACCAAAGCACCCTAAACAATCGAGGAGAGAGTAAAGGAAACTCTGCGCAGAACAAAGCATTGGTGCCGAATGAACGGGCTCATCTACCTCGGAGTCGATTTCACAACCTCTTCGTTGGGTAACGTACCTCCTCGATCAAAACAACAGCCAAAAGGCAAGGGAAAAGGAATAGAGGGTGAATCCAGTTCCATCAAAGAGGAAGTTCCTTAAAGCCCTCCTTCCGCTTCACAAGAACGAGTTGAAATCCTAAAAAGCTCAGAAGAAGAAGCAACAGAAGATGTTCCAATAGGCATATCTGCTCAGGATGTGGCCATGACTATAACAATTGAGGTCCCTTCTATCCCTTCTCCCTCTCCTCCTTCCCCTCCTCCGGCGACCCAAGTGACCATTCCTTCGGTCGTGTCCTCTCGCCCTTCTTCTACTGTTCCTCCTGCTTCTTCGTCCATCTTCTCCTCTCTTGCAAACCTGTCCCCCTCCATTTCTTCCATCATCTCTAAGCTCCCTTCCTTCCTATGTCTTGCTCCCCTATAATAACCCTTCCTCCCATGGGAACTTCCTCGGCTTTTCTCTTTATGCCGCCTCCACGTGTCTCCACTTTTTTCCCTTCTACTACTGCAGCTGCCCCCTTCTATATTTCTGGTCCTTCTCCCGTAAGTCTAGCTTGGATCTCCCAGCACCTAAGTCAACAGAAAAGGAAATTTTCCATCGCACCGATGGACTTCTCTGTTATCCCATCAAAGGGGGCCAAGAAGAAAAAGCCTATCACACGCTTCTCTCAGAGTGCTTTGGGAGAGAGGGTAATGGAGATTGCATACCCCAATCCTCTAAAAGATAAAAAGGATTTGTCTTCGACAGATTACATAGTGACTCAAGTCACAATGGGGACGTCTTTTGAAACCCTTCAGGGAGTGGCCCTATCTGTAGTTGACACCCTCTGCAAGAAGCTTCAAGAAGCAAAAGAAGAGAAAAGGCTACTGAAAGAGCAAAATAAACATCTTCTCCACACCTTACAGAACTTGGGCAGTGCACCTCCCACAACTGCCACCAAAACTCCTGAACCTATGAGTCAAAATAAGATTAATGAATATGCAAAGATCAGTGAGTAGGGTATGGAAGTTTCCACTTGGAGGAGCTAGATCCTCAAGGACAGTGAACGTGTGATCACCAAGTTCACCGATTCGTATCTGAACATCAACAAGGCGAACAAAGAACTCCAGGCGTTAGCAGGACCCATATCCGAAGAGCTGGACCATGCTAGGCTACAGCATGAGACCTTTCAAAGAATGTTCGACTGTTCAGTCAAAGATCTGGTCAAGTTCGGCGTTATCGGTCACCCTAGGGCCTTCAATAAAACCCTTTCCACTCTAGATTATTGAATGGATCAACTGGAATTCGTCCTCAAAAAGATTAAAAAGGTAAAGGAAGAAGCCCTGGATGCAATGCATCAGATGGAACAAATCGTTCTAACGATGTCTCCAAGGTTGCTTACTCCTTCTTTCACCTTAAGGAAGGTTGACAAAACCATTCAGATCTTCAAGGAGATCGTTTTGCAAGGTCTGGGGCCAGAAGTCACTTTTGACGCAGAATCCATCAATAACCTACTGGCATGTCGGGACTTCATCGGGTTCTTAATAGAAGCAGAGAATGAATATTCCAAACTCCCAGAGAAGCTCATAGACGAGCGGGAGACTTGTGAGGCTATCACTCAGTGACACAAGGATCCTTTCCAGAATCAACTAGAGCCCATGATCAGCAAGTTCTTGGAATACCGTGCCCAATTCCACATCTCGTCACCTGAGCAGCAGCAGAAGCAGGATCCTCCCTTTCAGCCACGGGATGACGACGATGAATAATTTCTCTCTCTTCTTCGACTCTCTTTTTGTAAATGTCTAAAGTATGCTGGCACAAATGATGACATCATCCATGTTGCACCATGGGATGATGTCATCCATCAAGTTGTCAAAAGTCAACATGACTTTGAGATATTTTGTAGATATTATGTAAATAGGTGGTTGGTTCCTTTTTGCCTTCTTTCTTCTCCTTCTTCTATAAATACTTGAATACTTGTTGTATTCGGGAGTGAATACTTTTCAGATGAGAAATAGAAGTAAGAATAAGATTTTGAACTCTTTGTAACAGAGACAAACATTAAATACAATATATTTAGACTTTGTGCTGAATACATGTGTTTTAATATCAGATCTTTCTTATGTTAGATTTGTGTGATTTTTCTGTTGGATTTTCTTCTACTTTTTTTTCATTTATTCATCAGTATTGCTTTATCCATCTATGCAAGTAGGTTCGGCTCTGTTTACTACCAACCCAAACCATAGACCCTTTGACCCTTCTGCTTTGGAATTCATTTCTTTTCTCCCTTCGGATATGATCTTTCCTCCGTCTCCCCCTTCATTCCTTTCTTTCCGCAGTTGGAAACACCCCTATTGGGATGAGATCCCAAACCCCCGAAGACAGAATATTGTGAGACTTGCACAGATTCCTGCTGGTAGAATAACAATAAACTAGTTTCGCTTTGCTGACTCAAAGAGGGGCTATGCCCTGCACACTATTGACTCGTTTATCCATAAATCTACCCAGGTGACAGATTTTTGACCCAACAAGGTTGTAGCTCTTGGACCTATTATGTCCATAATCTGATTAAAAAATCTGGATTTTCTTGTAACAGAAAATGGTTAGAACAAGGGAAAACGTTGTGAATAATGCTACACCTAAGGAATGAGCAGCAACAACCCAAAAACTTGATAAGATCCTTGCTGCCCTATTAGACACAAGAGATCATTTGGCTGTACTTGAGCAGCAAGTGATGGGAAATGAGGAGGAAGAAGAATTTGGTAATAACAATTAGCCACCTCCTGAGGACAACCTCGATACGGGTGTTGGTAATAACAATGGAAATGTACCTACCTAACCAAAAACTAAAAAGGCTAGGTTGGTAGTGGAACTCACTACTGATATAAAAAGGATAAGTCCACCTAAATTTGATGGCACCACATTAGGAGATGGAGCTGAGAATTGGCTCAGTGAAATGGAGAAGTACTTTGCAATAAGAAACTTCTTGGAGGAAACCAAGTTTTGGTTTGGGGAGCATATCAGCTTTCCCATGAAGCATCTTCATGGTGGGACAACCGTAAGGTTGAGTTAAATATTGATGAAACTAACATCACATGGGATCAATTTAAAGGTTATTTTAGGCAACGTTGGTTGCCAAAACTTTATTATGATCAGAAAATGACAGAATTTCATTACTTAGCTCAAGGAAAGCTAATTGTAACTGAGTATTGGGAGTGGTTTATGAAACTTCTCAAGTATGTACCATAGTATCAAACTGACGAGAAGTTCAAAATATGAAAATTCATCATGGGATTGAATCCCGTGATTAGAGGAGAGGTTGATGTTCATAGCCCAACCACTATGGAAGGGTTGTTGAAAAATTCATAAGACAGGAGCATAAATTAAAAACTATTTCTACTCATAAAGAAGAAGTACGGAAGAAAATTCCAAACTCTTCTTCAGTTTCTCTTGCACCCAAGAAAGGGCCATGGAAAAATTTTTGTAACAAAAATAAGTTTTTAGCTGATAATAATAAGAAAACAGCAGTGAACAAGCCTGCTGGAAATGCAAGGAATAATTTTACCAAGAATAATACTAATGGCCAGAAGTCCTATGGAGGTCAGCATGATAATTTTAAGGTTGGAAATAATTTTCAGCCTAAAAAGGGACCTGTGGGAGGTTGCTATAATTGTGGAAAAGATCATTATGTAAATCAATGTCCTTTGAAGAAGGATGATCGTAATCAGTAGCACAAGATACATGTTGCAGTAGCAGACAAGCAAGCTGTAAAGCAAGTTACACCTATTGAAGTTCTTGGTAAGTTATTTGGCATACCGGTACTGGTTCTTTTTGATACGGGAGCTACGGAATGGTTTATTTCTATTAAAATCGCTTTGAAAGCTTAAAAAGAAAAGACTAGAAAAATGGATAA